>SIJG01000038.1:973103-1082897 GCA_023374025.1 Heterodera schachtii | reverse complement strand
CATTTTGACACTTTTGATTTATTATTTGTTTATTTTTATTATTTGATGAGTATCTTTAGATGATTTACGATAATAATGTGTACTTTTTACTTTTATTACTTTCTGCATATCGGTTTGGTTTTTTAATATAAATCAATTGATAATGACTTTGATTCCAGAAATTTTGTCATTATTTTGAAAAAAAATTTAATGCTAATTTTAAGTTTCTGTTTTATTTCATTGGGGAATAGAAGAGCTGTTCTAATCCCTTCTATTTTGATATAAAAATTATTTTTGTAAAAATCCACAAAGATGCATTTTAAAATCCATTGTCCTTCGTTTAATTTTTCAATCAATTAATGTTTATGGCAACTTTAAATTAATATTAACATATTTTACATTTACAAATTAAATTTTGTACTGAATGAAGAGTCTTTATTAATTTAATAATTTAACAATTTGTCATGTGATTTAATTTATTTTTAATTTTCTGCTACATTCACTCTTTTCAAGAATGTCAAGAAAGTTGTCTCTTTGAAAATGTTTTATCTGAAACAAGCATTATTTCGAATGCCCTAATTAATAATTTTAAGTTAAATTTTGATATTTATTAATTAATTATAAAGTTGAAATTCTGTTGAAATAGTTGTTAAAATACATTCTTTTCTGTTGCAATTTACTTGATTAATTATGCGAAAATAATTAATAAATCAACAAAATTTTTGCTAAGTTTCAATAGATAGATTTTTCACAATCAGCGGGCCTTTTTTGTTTATATCGGTATTTTCTTTGTTTATATTTTTGAATTGAATTTAATTTTTTATTAAAATTTTATCTCTTTTAATTATAAAATTTAAAAAACGTTTCCCATGTCCAATGTGGTTAAATAAGAAAATTAAACCTTATTTTGACGATGTTAGTTTAGTTTAAGCTTGTTGAATAATTTTTGTATTTTTAAATATTCCGAAAATATGATTTAATTTAATAATCATATTAATTTTGTTAATAACTCTTATGTGTTTTTAAATAAATTTATTAATAAAAAAAATTACAAGAATTATATTATGATGGAACAAATAGGACAGCAAAACTTAGTCTGGTTTTGAAAATTTTATTCAAATAAATAGGATTATTTCTTATTTAATTTTCATTGGAGTATATTTCCCAACTAATTTATTTCTCGTTAAATATAGTTTAATGTAATTTTATTATAGCATTAAGATTTTTCTTATATTTCTCTAACATAATTAATAAAAAATCTATTGAGAATTTATATTAATCATTGCAATGACGGAAAAGCATGTCCATTCAATTTTATATCAGAGTTTCTTCAAACCACCATTTTTTTCATTTTAAATTTTTGCAATTATTTTTTTATTATAATTGCATTTATTAGATTTACGAGTAAATAAGGGTTAAATAAAACTTCTTATTATTTGTAATAATTTTCATTTATTTCTGATATTTTTTATACTTTTCTTTAAACTTCTATAGAAATTAAAATTCATGATAATAGCTGACGGCATAATCTACATATTTAAATCTGTTGAAATTTATTAATTTTTCTATAAAATTCGACGCGGTAATGTTGTTTCACAGGTTTCAGGCGGTGATTGGAATTTACATTAATTGTTTCATTAAGTAATTTTTAAAATAAATATATGCTTAAATAATTATTTTTTATTATTTAATAATCATATTTTATATATATGCAGCAGGCATTTAGAATAAAATTATTAATTCTCTTGTATAAAATCAAAAAATTCTAATTTTTTTTTTTGTTAATATTTCCTTTGATATTTTAAAAATTTAGGATAAAAGCTAAATTATAATTTTTGTATTTTCTGCATATATTAATAAATATTTTTTGATGAATAATTATAGCTTAATTTATTTCTTTATTATTTACAAATAAATATCATTCCAAGTGGAAAAACGTGTTATTTGATGTGTTCATGTTGGATATGAGTATTTAATTTAATTAATGCCAATAATTATTATATGAATGCATAAAAACCGATCATAATTATTTATGTTTGAATAATTTTATATTTTGAAATTTGTTTATAAAGTTTACTTTTCGCATTCAACAATATTTATGGTGAACATCATAGATAGCAGGGGTGGGACAACTCTCGCCTCTCGTCTCTCGCCTCTCGCCAACTCTCGCCATTTTTGGTACTCTCGCCTCTCGTCTCTCGCCTCTCGTTTTTTGGGACGAGAGGCGAGAGTTGAAAATACACCCCTAAAGATTGAACTTTTGAGCAGTCAGAAAAATTTTCAAATTTACGCGAAAAAAATCATAAATCTCTTTCTCTCCTTCCTTAATGTCTTCTTTATTTTTGGATAGCTCCAATTCAAATATGGTCTGGTGGCTAAACCTTCTGCCTTTCATTATTTTTCTCTTGGGTTCAATTCCTCGATGGAAAAGAAAGTTTTTTATATTTTCTTTACCATTATTTTAATTGAATTTAATTAATAAAAATATTTCAATTTAAAAATTATTATTTTTCTTTTTTTAAACAGCCTAAACAAATTTAACCAAAACTTTGATCATTTTTTGACAAATCCTGTTAACAAATCTCACTCAAAATTTCAAATTTTTTCCGGCGGCGCCTACCGGCACCGCCGGACCCCGCACCCGCCCACAATGTTCCAAAAAGTTTTTTTGAAAAAACAGCGCCACAAAAAAGCGATATAAAAACAAAAAATTTAAAAAACAAGTTTTGGTCATTTTTTGAATAAAATCTTTTAAAGATTTTTTTTGGATTTTTCAGGACCTGGACTCGGTTTAAAAGCTAGGGCCCTGACCCGGCTTTTCTGGACCCGGCAATACTCTGACCCGGTATTTGCCCAAATACCCGGGCCCGTAACCCTAATTTAATATATGATTTTGAAGTTTTTTAAATTAAAAAATAAGGCTGCAGAAAAAAATTGAAAAACTCTCGCCTCTCGTCCTCTCGCCTCTCGCCAACTCTCGTGTTTTTGGGGACTCTCGCCTCTCGACAAACTCTCGCTCTCGTCTTTTGGGAACTCTCGCCTCTCGCCAAACTCTCGCTCTCGTCTTTTTGGGGACTCTCGCCTCTCGCCAAACTCTCGCTCTCGTCTTTTCTGAGACAAGTCACACCCCTGATAGATAGGCATCAGGGATGGGCCAAATCGAAAAATAAAATGCGAAACGCGAAACGCGAAATTTGCGAAAGTAAAAAATGCGAAATGAAAATAAATGCGAAACGCGAAATTCCAAAAAACGCGAAATTGCGAAACGCGAAAGCGAAATTTTTTCTACAAATTTTCTAGTTAAAATCATAAAGAAAAATCATTTTTTGTAAAATTTTATTCAAATTTTTAAAAAGCAATTAAAAGCTTTTTTGAGGCGTGCTTTTACCAAAAAGTTTTTGGGAAGAGGGGCCAGGCGGCGCCGGTAGGCGCCGCCGGGAAAATTTTTGAAAATTTGAATAAAATTTGTTGACAGATTTTCACAAAAAATGACCAAATTTTGCGATTTTTGTAAATTTGTCTAAGGAAAAATAAGAGTTTTATGGCGCAGCGGTGCTGATAGGCGCCGATGAGAACAGATTTTCACCAAAAAATTACCAAATTTGGTGATTTTAGGTCATTTTTCTAAGAAAAAATAGGAGTTTTGGGGGCGCGGCGGTGCCGATAGGCGCCGCCGGGGGAAAAATTTGAAATTCTGAGCATTTATAAACAGGTTTTCAATAAAATTATCAAATTTATAGGTAAAATTTTGAAAAATTTTAGGGGAATTTATTTCAATTCTTAGGGGTGTAAAAGTCGCGTTTCGCGCCAAAATGCGAAACGCGAAACGCGAAAGCGAAAGTGCCAAAAAAGGCGAAATATGCGAAAGCGAAACGCGAAAGCGAAAGCGAAAGCCCATCCCTGATAGGCATTGTTACCCAAATTTAAAAGTTTATAAGACCTTTTTCTAAAATTGTTATTCGTGTAATTGGGCTCTTCTGTTTTAGGATAGTCTCAATAATAAATAAATTTATTCATATTATTAATTCTCATTAGAAATTCATTCGATACACAAATTAATTTGGACATTTATTTTCTTTTTTCTTTATTTTTTCAGTTTTTATATAATCGTGAAATAAATATTTCTTTTTATGGATTAATATTTTTTAAGCATAAAAATAACCGATATAAACCAAAACTTTTTTAAATTAGTAATTTTTCAAATAAAAAGAAATTATTTCTGTTAAAAATGGGTTTTTCTATCCTAACATATGAGATTTAATTTTGATAGGTATTTTATTTCTTCCTTTAGTTTAATTTTTACATGATTAAAAAGTGATTACAATATTTTATCATTCTAAAAAATACGAAATAATTATTTATTGTAATTTTTGTATTTATTTATCTTTCCCTTGCTATTGGCTTCAAAACTCGGCGTTTTTAGTTGCCGAATGTTTTCTTTTTTAATGGGCTAGTGAATTAAAATAATTAATTATAATTAAGATTACAATATCTATAAAACAGCTTGGTAAATATCATTTGACTATTAAAATAACCGATTTTTAGTTTGCCAATTTTAAGAACTTCACTGTTTTTTGATGATTGGCCTTCCAAAAATCAAAAATGTATTTTTTTTTGAATATAAACATATTAACGACATCAGCTTTTTATTATAAGTCAAATAATGCTTTAAATAAATTGCTTTTATTTTTTATAATTTCTCTATTTAAATTTTTTGAAAATATATTTATTTATTGATTAATCTAACGTAATATTAATCTAATTAATATATTAGACTAATTTGGGATTATTATTTATAAATTTTGTTGGCTCATATTTATTTTCAATTTCAACATTAAAAGCGCGATTAACGGAGCAGAAATTGTTGGTCGACGGGGGTAGGGGTTGTTTTTTTATTTATAGTAATAATTGTTCTTACTTTCGTTCATTATTTTTATTCTTTGGTATACAAAATTTTAATTTGTATTTTAAAATTATTGACAAAACTTAAATCTAATCCTACTTGATTCCTCATAAATTTTATGATTTTATATGATAAAGAGATATTGTGCCGATCAGATATATATGGCGAATGTCTTGCCCAAACTGACTTTTTAATTCCTTTTTTAAAAGTTTAACTGCATCTTTTAGAAGTCTCATTGTTTTTATTTTTATGTTATTATTGGTTTAATCAGATCAATTTGCAATTTTTTATTTTTGCCTATTTTATAAATTATATTTTTGTGCCGATGAAATTTTTACTAAAGATATTTTTCTGTTCTCATATTTTTTAGCTAATAATTTATTAATTTTTGCATTAAGGTCATGTACGATTAAATTCATCTCGATCGTGCTGTTCAACCAGTTCATGAAAAAATTGTTTTCTCTGAATTTACATATTTATATAAATTTTTGAATCCTTTATATCAGAAAAAAATTACAAGTTAAATTTAATATGTTTCGGAAATTAATTGATTTTTCATTGGATTTTTTGATTATATTTATATTCTTTTGTAAAACAATTACTTAATTCATTTCTGCATATAGTTATTCAACTTTAATTTTTAAGTATCACAAAACCTACTGTATTCTAATTTTTTGATAAAGATTATAAATTTAAATTTTTATCCATAAATATTATTACTAATTGCTAGACAACAAAGATTATTAAGTTATCTTTATTAATTTCATGACAGGATATCGCTCATTATTTGCGTCCTGGATTGGTTCTTGTATTGAATTTAATTTATTATAATCATTTTGGTATTATTTCAATGCCTATTCAAAGAAATAATTAAATAATAGTGAATTTTTAAAAATTGGAAAATTTTGAGTATAAAAAATTATGTTATATATTAGTATTTCGTTTTTTTAAATATAATTATTTTCTAATTATATTTTTTTACCATTAAAACAACCAAATCCTTATTCCCTTATTTATTAAAAAAGCTAAATATTTTAGAATTATAGAATATTTTATTTATGAGTACACTGTGTTTCATTAGAATAGGGACACCCTATTTTTGGGAGTTTGACCACTTCCCATGAACCAATCGAGCTAAAATTTTAACTGTACGTAGCAATTCTTAAAATATTAAGATTCTAAAAGAGAGAAGACGAAATGACGACGGAAAAAAGATTTACGAATTTTTTTTTCCAAATTGGGGTGTTCCATTAGAATAGGGACACTTTGGAAAACTGAGAAAAACCTCAACAGCTACCAAAAAGAAACTGATAAAACAAGTTAAATAAGAAAGAACAAATCTTTTTTCACATTTCTGTTTATTTCGCGGACAGAAATATGACTTTTAGGGAGAGTTATGTTGAATTTTCAAAGTTTTCCGGAGAAATTAAGGGCCAACAGGCTTAAATCGCCTCTATCATTTGTCCAGCTGGATCAAACTAACAGCAACCAACACTAAGATAACGTAGAGATATCCTATAAGCATTTTCTATTCACTTTATGCCAGAAAAAAGTCATTAAACACAAAATTTTTGCGGCTGAAAAAATGCGAAAATCTGAGTAAATTCGAAAAAAAAATTTCTAGGGGGTATTTTCCGTAAAAGATGAATATGACGTACAGAAAGAGCACAAAATTCTCTACTAAATGGTCTTTGGATGATTGCTCTATGGCGAGTATTCGCTGAGGGGTGCCTTGCTAAATACCGACTATCCAAAAAATGACCAAATTCAAGCCATTTTTCCTCATTTTTGAGACATCCATTTTCAACAAGACGCGCCTCCACGGAGACGCGAAGTAGAGCCCTCATCCAAAGGTCATTTTGTAGAGAATTTTATTCTCTTTCAGATGGCCTAAATGGTTTTTCACGAAAAAATTTTTCAAGCCCCCTAGAAATTTTTTAAAAAATTTCCCGGGTTTCAAGCCATTTTATGATTTTCAGATCACCATAAAGGAGTGATCTGATCAATTTGTCGCAAATGACTTTTTTGATCAGTACAAAAAAATAAGCTTAAATGAATTTTTTCAGATTTTTTAATGCTAAACTCGAAAAGTTACAGCCTTCTGAAAAAAGTGTCCCTATTCTAATGGAACACCCCAATTTTGGAAAAAAATTCGTAAATCTTTTTTCCGTCGTCATTTCGTCTTCTCTCTTTTAGAATCTTAATATTTTAAGAATTGCTACGTACACTTAAAATTTCAAATCGATCGGTTCATGGGAAGTGGTCAAACTCCCAAAAAATAGGGTGTCCCTATTCTAATGAAACACAGTGTAGAATAAAATTTGATCCTCGATTAAGTTACCAATAAATTATTAACAATTTTTGAATTATAAAAATTTGTATTTATAAAAAATTATATAAATTTTTGTTTTTTTTTTACATCACGTTTATCTTTGGTATACAAAAATTTCCGATATATTTGAAATTTTGACAAACCAAGTCTATCATTGGATTTATCGTTAATTTATTTCTATTCACTTGGATTTACCGTTAATTTATTTCTATTCACTCTAACTTCACACAAGTAAAATTTATAATGATGTTACAATTATGCATTGATACTCAGTAAAGAATTTTGTGGCTCCCCGTTTGACCGAACAGTGAGATATGGCAAACGATTGGCGGCCAAACTGGCTTTTTAAATTCAATTGGTAAATGGGTTACATCATTTGAATATGAATTTTGTTTGAATTTTAATTAAAATCCCTTTTATTATTTTAATCTGGAATTCAATAATAAAAATATTTAAATTGGATCTATATAAATATAATAAAATTGGATCTATCTCTTTCTTTGATTATTATCTGTCATATTTTGTAATGCTTAAATTCTTTTTATTTTAATTTTTATTAATTTTTGTTTTTATATTTCTCCTATCCTATTCTTGGGTTGATTTATTATTTTTGTTTCATTTTTCATTTGGATTTAAATACCTAATATTATGTATTATTACTAAATTTAGGGAGATTCAATTTTCTAGCTATAAGTTTTATAATGTTTCCATTTACCAAGTGCACTTCCGCTTCTTTGAGCAATACGTGGTGTCCGCATGAATATCAGATGCTCAATATCAAGCTCCACCGATTCCGTGGCTTCCAGCCACACCAAACTCTAATATGAATTACATTTATACAATTAAATATTTATTATAGTTAATCATTTATAAAAACTTTATTTTTATGAAAGAATAAGTAGTAATTGTACTAAATGCAGAATATTTATTAATTTAATAATTTGTCATTTGAGTTCATTAATTTTCAATTTTTTGTATTACTTTTACTTGGGGCATGGTTTAAATAAGAAATGTTTTACGGAAAGAATTATTTCAAATTATCTAAAATTGTTCAATTAAATTTTTAGGAGTATTTTACTAATTTAATTTTCATCATTTATTGTATTTATTTTATTAATAGGAATTCTTGCACTATTTTTTGTTTATTTATCTGTTTTGATTTGTAACATTTATTCTTTATATTTGTCATTTCTATATTTTTATCTGTGAATCTAATTAAAAAAATATATATATATTTTATTATATTCATAAACAATTTGTGCTTTAAAAATAAAGTGGTCCGTTTTTAATTTTCTAGATATTAGTTAATAATAAAAGGATCTCATTGAATTTACGAGGTGGTTCGAACGGCAGTCGTTGACTATCTCCGACGGTTCGCTTATGAATTTTCAATGAAAAATTTGCTTATTAGAATTATTTACTATTGGTTATATTAAATTTAAATAAAAATTGCTTATGTATATTTATCCCGAAATAGGAAAACTAAATATGTATAAAAAATGCTAAAATATGTACAAAAACCCACAAATATATACTAAATCCAGAGGGGCTTCAAACGTTCGGTCCAGCAGGGAAAAACTTGATTTAAAAATCTTTTTTCTATATTCTTTTAATTATTTCTTCATCAAATATTATTTTTTTAAGAATCAAAAATGCATGGAGAATTGGTTTCTATAGAAAAATTAATGACAATGAGATTGAAAGTATTGTGTGTAAAAAACCAATTAAAAGCTGAGCAGGTGCTCGCCATCCGGCAAAAGCAATTAGGCATCTTCAAACCGTTCACAAAAACTATGTATACAAATATGAGGAATTGTTGAAGCCAACTATGGAGCAAATGGAAACGAATATAAAATTTGGAAAAGGGTAAATTTTATTATTATTATTTTTAATATTTGTTTCTATGCGGTAATGACGAAACATGCGACTTGTATTTTTTTTAATGATAAATTCTCGAACCCACGACATCCTATTCGTGTTTATACTCAATTCTAAAGATTACATATTATTTTTAGTTTATTTATACTTTGTTTTTAATATATAAAATTTATTATTGAATTATACAGTCTATTCAATTAACAAAAAAAATTTTTCAAGTAAACATTTAATTTCTCCGATGATTTAGGCCTCCATGAAAACCTTATACAATGGAAAAATTTATACTCTCATCAAAAAATACTCTGCTTTGAAGAAAATCCTTGTATGATTCATCGCAAGCATTAATACGATACTTGTTGAGGATATACATACATTATATTCCCATATAAAACTATCATTTTATTTTTATTTTTTATTCAATCGGTGTTTAAATTTTTATAAAATTCAAGATTGAGTTTTTTCAAACTTTTAAAAAATTTAAAAAAGCATTTACTAAAAGGGGAAGATTAAAGAAATTAAATTCGTAATAAACGGAACCATTTTTTCCATCAGTTTACTGCAGTGATCCCAGATCAAAATTTTCAAAAGCCTTATTTGGTAGGCAAAAAAGCCTCTTTGGGTCAAAAAGCATCATTTTACAAAATTTATTCAAAAAACACCTAAAACGTTCAAAATTTATATTTTTTGATTGTCGATGATTAATTTGAGCAAATTTTAGAAATAAGCATTAAGAGATTTTTATCACGTTTAATTCATTCGAATTCAGAATCAAAATTATCATAAAATTTAACAAATTCTGGCGATTTTCCCCAAAAGCCTCAAATTCCTCAAAAAGTCACAAAACCTGAAATCCTCATTTCTAAAAAAAATCTAATTGACCTTTCCTTAAAATTGTAGTCCTGGTTTAATTATAATTTTTAACAACTAAGAAATGTTAATTAAAAAAACCATAAAGCAATAATAGAATTTTTGGAAAAAAAAACTTTAAAATATAATAAAATATTCCTGCACATGTAAAATTTGCATAAACGAGAGCAGCGCAACCAAAGCGATGTCTTCGATTATAATATAAATTTTGTTTTAATTATAATTTTTTTAAATTTCCAATTAATAAAAAAATAAATTACAGTGTGCCAACAAAAGCTGTGAATTCTATCAGATATTGTTGAAAATATTGCATTTTTGTATATTTTTTATATGCAATTCAATAATCTTATTAAAAATGCTTTTTTATTTGTTGTAACATTAAAAAAATAGTTTTAATTAGAAATTTAATAAAATTAAATAAACCAACTTAAATCTCAATTTTAAATCGTGATTGCTGCAGCAGGGCATTGGGCAAATTAATGAAAAGATTTTTAATAAAGAGCAGTGATATTCCTGCTACCTAAGTAAAATTTGATTATATGGAATAAAAAAATTAGAATATTATAAAGAAATTAAGCGTATTGTCTCTTTGGCACAAACACCGAACGGTATTGTGATCGCCATGTGTGTACGATTCGTGATTTATGCCATAAATTCAAGAAATTTATAACCAAAATGACAAATATTATAAAAAAAAATTAAGTCACTTTTAAGTAATTTAATAGCTGAATTTGAAGAAAATAAAATATAAATTAAAAAACTAAATAATCAATAAAAATGTTTGTATAAATTATGCTATCATAATTAAAAATATAAAACCTAAAAAATAATAAACAATGGACGAAATCAATCTCTTTCATATAAAACGCATATTAATAATTATTTAAAAAATAACAAAATTTTATTTAATGAATAAAATTTAAATGCTATTAATTGATTGCAAAATTATTTCAATTTTTATGAAGGTACCAATCACTAAAAGGAGACCCATAACCGATAATTAAACCACCTTTTTAATGGACGAAATCAATCTCTTTCATATAAAACGCATATTAATAATTATTTAAAAAATAACAAAATTTTATTTAATGAGTAAAATTTAAATGCTATTAATTGATTGCAAAATTATTTCAATTTTTATGAAGGTACCAATCACTAAAAGGAGACCCATAACCGATAATTAAACCAACTTCTATGTGATTAAAAATTCATTAAATCAACTTTTTCAAACAATTAAAACACTATAGACAAAGCTTTTTTTTTACAAGTGGAATAACGAAAAGAATAATGAAAAGAAAACAATTAGCTTTTAAAATATCATTTAAAAGATGATATTTATTACTGAGTTATTTGATCTGCAAGTGCCATTCATTAACGACGAACTTCTGCATTTTTAATCAAATTTTATTAATTTAAACATTTAAACAAAAATATAAAAAATAGTATAATGAATATTATGATTAATGAAATATTATAAATTATTTTATCTCGAATCTTCAGTGGAGTTATAATTTGTTTTTTTTGGTTTGATAATAAAATTTAGATAAATAATTAAAGCAAAAGCAAAATGCATTTCAAAGTGTTTAAGTTTTTAATATAAAACACTCCTGAAAATTTTCTCCAAAATTCACTTCCAAAATTTATTTTTTTGGCGTATTAGCTCAATACTGATTTGGGCATAATCAACAGAAATATTTTATATAAAACAATTTTATTCGTAAAACTGTCTTATTGTCAATATTTAAAGAGCTCTTTCACTTTTAATTCAAATTTCCGCTCCGAAAGATCAATTTAATTTTTAAATTTTATTTAATATTATGTTGCTATGTCTCTATGCATTGTTTGTTCGAGTCCAGATAATTTAAAATTTTATCTAAAAACCTAATAATTTTTTTATTTTAATATTTTTGGTTTTGAATTCTTTTAGGAAAAATTACCATATTGCATTTTTTGTAATTATTTTCCTTTATTATTATTAATTTTAATATATCTTATCCAAGGTAATAATTTTCTATATTTTGCTGACGCAATGAAATATCGCATATTTTTTTATAATTTAATTGATTTTTATTGACATTTTAAAAGAAAAAAAATTAAGATATGTGAATTAGAATAAAGAAAATTTCTTTTCATACATATTTCTATAAATGTACATTTTTATTCTATAACAATACTTAATTTTTAATTTAATTAATCATTTAAAGTTTTTCTTTATAAAATCACAAAATTTAAAATAAAATATCAATATTAATCAAAAAAGTAGAGACAAAAAATCTTTTAGATATACAAAAAAATATTTACAAAGAGAACTTTTATTTTTGTTGCAATTGATTTGCTCACTTTGTCATATTGTCACTGCAATGGATAATAATCACATCCAAGAGTTTGATTATTACAATATGGCCAAGATGTAACTACTGGCAATCTTTTGACTCAGACAGATCATACAAATAATGTACCTTATTATCATAATTCTGATGATGTACAAACTAATTACCAGTTTCCTAATGAACAGCAGGGTCTCATGGTAAATAACAGTTCCATCAAACACAGTCAACTGTTAAAAAAAGGGTTATCACAATATGATCAGAAGTGACATGGCATTGCATTCAAATTCATTGCCACTAATTAGCTCAGATAATATAAATGACGCATCGGCTCTTCCGTTTTGGCACGGTCTTAATCACCAAAATTTATCAAACTATGACCCAGTGGAACAAAATCATATAAATAAGCCTGATAATGTGGTATAGCCAATGGGTCAGTCAAAATTTGACCTTCCACCATTCCCGAATGATTATCACTATGGCAGTGAATTTTCGCCACAGATTACAACTAGTATTCCTTTAAACAATGTGTCAATGATCAATGCGGTTGGATATGGCACACAGTCGCTGTCAAATGATTACTACAATGGTGCTTGCTGTTCTACAACTTTTACATCTGAGCTCGATCCAATAATTAATCAACAGATTGGCAAAGTGGCAAAGCCGGACAAATTGATTCAAAAGGTTGCGAATCATCGTCCATTTTCAGATGCCTAATCAAGAAAGTCCTACCAAATCAGAAAATTCTATACAAGGTGTATTCGTGGTGTTACAGGACGGGAAATTCCAAAACCTGTTTGGGGAATACGCAAAACGATAAATGATTTTACGGATTAAATTTTTTTGGTCATATTTTTGGATTACGGAAAATTTTTTTGACGGAATATGGTGGTCGTTTATTACGCTGTCCCAACCAAAAATAACTCAACAATTCCATAAATATAGTGATAATCAAATGCCGAGTTAAGATGATGCTGACAAAGATATTCTGAACAGAATGGATGCAATGACTTTGTCGACACACTCGTCTATTGACAGATGGAGTTCTGTCATCGAATAGCCATGAATATGTGCTTCATCCGGATGATCTTTCTGATCATAAAAATGTGCACAGACAAAAAACTAAGCGTTTTAAAGGTTTAATTTTTTTGCTAGCGCTGTTATGGTTTTAGATAAACTAAATGATGTCTATTAACGGAGTGGGTCGACCGACGAAAAGTGCAAATTTGGCGACCGACGAAAAGTGCAAAATTTGCTAAATTTGGGACTAAATCAACTGATAACTTTTCTCAGGCGCAACCAAATTGCATAATTTTGGTACCATACGACAGCCCTTGAATTGCTTTATTGGCCTACTAAATTTCAAAAAAAAATTATTAAGTTTTTCAAAAGTTAAATCCAAAAAACCGGAAAATTTGTCATAACTTTTGAAAAACAGGATAAAATTTTTTTGAAATTTGGCAAGATAATAGTGCATTTCAAGGGCTATCGTATGATACCAAGATTGTACAATTTGGTTTCGTCTAAGCAAATTTATGAGTTGATTTATTCAAAATTTTGGCAAATTTTGCACTTTTCGTCGGTCGCCCAAACTTACACTTTTCGTCGTTTGACATAGCACCATCTATTAAAGTAGGCTGTTTGGCCTTACTGGTGAAATTTCCAAAAATTTATTTGTGTTATTGATTTGTTTTCAAGGGTAGAAGGGACATAGCCGGTAATTCACGAGGCTTTTGTGGGGCAGTAATCGGTTTAAAAAATTTATTGTCGACGGTAGCATGGATTGTATTAAATTAGTGAAAAACGGGACCGAGGAATACCGATACTAAAAAAACCGTGAACGAGACCAAAATTTCTCAAAGGGACTTAAAACGGTTCGGGCCTACCGGGAACAAACTTGTAAATTTTATTAAAAATTTACCTAATTAAAATTAAAAAAATATTCATTAAAATATTAATGTATTTAAAGCATCGGAAAATCCAATTTAGAAAATTGTTTATCTTAAACAAAAAAAGAGCTAAGAAAACTGAGCAATAAATTAAACATATTTACTAAATGTGGATAAAAAAAGATAGCATTTAGTTCGTTATTACGGAGCTAATACTTCTGTAAATGATTCGAAAGCTAGCCCATCAACTAGAAAAAGTAACAAAAAAAATTTCAATAGAAAATAATTAGTGAATTAATATATGTATATAAATTAATGCCTGATTTAATAAATATTAAGGAATGAAAATAAATGAAACCTCAACAAAAATATTTATCAAACAAGATGAAGAAAAGAGCAAAGGAGAACAATTTCAAAATAACGAGAAAACAGAAAAAAATTGGTAAAGCGTAAATTCTATTGGATATGCCCAAAATAAAAAGATACTTTTTTATTACAAAAAACCCAGTTTAAAAAACTACTAATTTTTTCAAATTATTTCTCATTTATAGACAATGGACATAAGAAAAATTTGTTGTTCAACCAAAAAAACAAAAAGGTAAATTGAAATATCATATTCGTTATTTAAGGTTTTATTTGGGATAATTCAATAGGCAACTAACTTTAATTTATCATTTTGGAGTATGAAATAGTTAAAGATTGTTTATTTACTAATTTAATTTATGTAATTAATAATATAAAGATACGAAAACAAAAGTAATTTTTAAATAATAATCAAATTTATATAATTTATTTAAAATTGTTGAAAACAATTAAAAATATTTAGCTAAACAAGAACACAGCGCACTAAAAGAAGATTTCAAAAAAAATTATGAAAAACTAAAGAATGAAGGCATGAAGGATTCGGAAATTGCTGCGCAATATAAAATTCACAGAGAATCAATTCGTCGGTGGAAAAAGAAATTTTTCCCTGAAAAAATAAAAAGTAATGCAAAAAGACTCATATTAATAATACATAGATGAATTAAGTGTAGTAAATTTAAAATTAAAAATATTTGAAAAATTATTTAATTATCTCTACTTTATAATATAAACATTAAAGATAATTTTGATATAAATCAATTTTTAAATATTTGAAAAACTACAAAATCTAATTAAGTTTTTCTTAACACTTTAGCATTACCATTGGGAATATTTATAAAATATTAGAATGATATATGAAATAAAATCTTATTATAATTAATAATGAAATATAATTTGAAAAATTTCTGAAGTAACTAAAAAATTTAGCTAGACAAGAATACACCGAATTAAAAGAACAATTCAAAAAAAAATTATGAAAAATTAAAGAATGAAGGCATGGCGGATTCGGAAATTGCTGCTCAATATAAATTGACAGAGATTCAATTCATGAGTGGAAAAAGATATTTTTTCCTGATATGATTAAACAAAAAAAGCGTAGTGCTTCAGTTTCTGGAATTTGATTTTCTGATACTACGCCAAAAAATAGCGAAAAATTTACAAATAGTTACAAAGATGAAAGATCGTACTTATTATTTGTAAAAAATGACTATTTGTTACTATTTTTATTAAATGTACACTTTTTATTATTCGACTCATTATAAAGTTTCTATATTGTTTAGTATAAAATGTTGAACCTAATTTATATATTCTAACTTTTGTTAAAAATAATTTTTTTTATCGCTTTAATAATTAATAATGTCATTAAAAAATAATCAAACTACTAATTGTTAGATTGTAATCATGAAGGAATTATACATGTTATGTAATGAAGTAATCCATAAATTTTTACCATTTTCTTAAAAATTTTAAATAAGCTTTTGATTTAGTAAAAATCTCCATGAAAATAAAATAATAATAATTTTAGACAAAATATTATTAAAATGAAATGAAATCATGCCTGTATTTTTTGATCACCAAAATCATCAAATTAAATCGGAAAATAAAAATTACAACAAAAAAACATTTGATGAAATATTTGGAGAAAAATATTAAGAAAAGGAAGAAGAAAAACTAAATGAGCAGAAAAAAAATAATTGAATTATAAAATAAAAGAGAAAATAAAAGAAAAGGGAAGAAAATATTTAACAAAAGGAAAAATAGCAAAAAAAAATTAGGAACAAATCGCAAATATATTGGCCAAAAAATTAGGACTAAATCAAAAAATATACAAATGCTATAAATCAAAAAGTAACAAAGATAAAATAGAAATTGTTCAAAAATTTATTGAAATGAAAAATGAATATAAGCAAAACAGAAAATATTCAACCAAAGAATGGCGCAAAAATTATGCCGAAATTTGCAATGAAATTGTAACTTTTGCAACGATTCTGAGATGGAAAAAAAGTAGTTACCCAGGCTTGGACCTGGATTTTTTAAAAAACTTGCACTATTAATATAAAAAATTCCCAGAAAATTTCATTGAGTAATTCAAAAAGTTATGACCATAAGGTTAAAAAAATAACTTTCTGAAAACGCGATGGAAAGTTTTCTGAAATTTTTTTTATACTAATAGAGCAAACCAAGCGCTATCGTATCATATAAAGCATATATTTATGGTGTTTAAGAAAAGTTAGTTTACTGATTATTGTTTTTGAAAAATCTGAAAAATTGGCACTTTTACCAAAACAACCCAGTACGTTCAAATAGTACAATGAATTTTTAGTTTTATTGGTTGAGAAAGAAAAGAAAAAAAGATGGTCCAAAACGGGCTTCCGGCGAAGTTTTGTCCTGCTCCAATTTTTTATGTCCCTAATTAAACACAAAAAATAAACGAGACATAAATTTGGCCACTGGCAAAACTGATCAATTTTTTTTAAATTCATTTTAATTTCCATTTTCCATAAAGGAAGCACCAAACAATTTTTTTTTTACGAGCATTGTCCAAATATTCGGTAACTGTTTATGAAGTGATCAAAATGGCAAAGACTTTCCATGAAATTAATGATGATGATCAACAAATTTTGTTAAGCCCATCGGACCCTGAAATTTTAAAATTTATTTTAAAACATTTCTTTGGCATAAAAACCGACAAAGATTATCCACAAAAAACAAAATTGTCAGTAAAAAGGCATTTTTATAATAATACCACTAAAAATTTGCTATTTCGCAGTTTGCTTTTACCAACAATATTGAATTTGGATGCCAAAGAAAAATGCTATCATGGAAAAGCATGCTGGAGCCCAAACGTGTGGTGGATGTCATATTCGTGGTCAGCAACCCCTAAAATCCCAGAAATGTTGACATTTTTTTAAATTTATCTTTTTTTCGTAAAAAGGGGGGTTGTAACATTCTGCACTACTATAGTCGAAGTGACTAAAAATTTCTTGAACGTATAATTTTGTTACAGACTGAATTACCCCAAGTTTTTTTGAACTTTGCAGAATAATAGAAAAACACTTAGGATTTAATCATAATTATTTGTATGCAAAAATAGACGATTTTATATAACATATACATATTAAAACAAAAATTAAAAACCAATTAAGAGATAAAATAAAATTCTTTCGGCAGTTTTATCTTAAAATAAACCAAAAAAATTTTGACTTATTCTAATTAATTATCATGGAAATATATTATGCAGAATAAAGAAGCGACAACATAATGCAGAACTAGTGTTAAAAAGATGAAAAAATAAGGAACTTTAATATTTGAAAATTTACTATCTCATAATTATATGTTAAAAATTTAAACGAAGAGGGATTGAAGAGTGTTTAAATATTATCAATAAACTACCAAATTTTTTTACATATTATACAGATTTCTGTTGCAAATAAAATTATTTGTTTTAGAGGTCTAGCCTGACCTTTGAGAAAAATAACGTTTTATATATAAATGGAATTAATCATTTTATAATAAGCAAATAATAAAAAAATCTGCCTTACTCGGAAAAATATTAAACAAAGGAAAATGCAAAAGTGAAGATAAAAGGTAAATGAGCTTATGAGATTTCTAAAACAACAGTGTTCCTTTAATTACTATATAAAAATGCAATAATATTCTCCTTAAGTGTAAACAAAAAAATGACAAATAAATAATTAAATCCTTAAGAAATTTATGTATATGAAAAAATTCAAAAAATTCAGTAGAATGGAATTTATCGAATATAAAGAAGTTTTTATAGTAAAGATATTTAAAAGCATTGTTTGGAACAATATACAAGTCGAAAAAATAATAAACAAACTATCATTCTTCAAAAAATATTTAAAAGCTTTTAAAAGCCATAGTATAATTCTGCACTGTAACAATATTATAATTTACAAGCGATTCGACACAAATTGCATTTGCTGCTTTGGAAACGAAATAAAAATAAAAATAAATGAAATTGGAATGCATAAATAAAAAATATTTAAAAAATTTATAAATTACTAATGAATAAACATGATAAAAATTTCATAGAAAAATACAATAAAATAATATTTTTGTAACAAAATAAGGAATATCACAAAAAAAATTCAAGTGTAAAATTTTCAATTAAAAAATTTAATTAACAAAAGAATTCATTATGAAAATATTACAAATTGTTTTATCATGTTCATTTTATTTAAAACAAAAAATAGAAGACCTTACACAAAGTAGCTCATGTATTGGCGCTCCGGAACAAGAATTTTTTTTATCATATATCACATTAAAACTTTAACTAAATTTATACCTTGATGGAAATCAAGATTTATTTTGACTAAACAATTTATCTTTATATTTCATTTAATATTTAATTATTCTCTTAAGTAATTTATCTACTATTCTTATTAAAAAAAAGTAAAATGTATAACTATGTAATTTTATGTCAACTTAATTTTGCATATAATCAAATACATTTAATAAAAATAGTAGAAAACAAATTTCATTATTTATATTAAGGTTTATATTATAAAGCTTCATTTCATATTTGACGATAAAAAAATAAAAATAATAATAAGAAAAATAACAGAGAAAAAAATTATGAAATTCAAATAAATAATAAATTTATTAAGCAAATTAATCTAAAAAGAACTCTGCAAACAAGGTTAAAATAATAATAAGAAAAATAGAAATACTTTTAATATGAAAAAAAGATATTTAAAAAACCATAATGAAAAAAATTGATCTAAATATACAAATTTAATTTATTTAATATATAATAAAATCAAAAAAATTACTAATGATGCATTAAATTTTTCATAAAATTCTTCCAATTTGTGTGCTAAAAGTCTCAATTGAAAAATAACCATAGAAACAAATTAATTAACTTTTTATACTTAAAAACATAAAACTCGACACATAATAATTATCAAGTTTATTAGATTGAATCTTACTTTGTTATAATGTAAAAATCAAAAAATTTGGAATAATTATACAAAGAACAAATGTGTTTATAAAACTTATTTCTATAAATGTTCACGAAAAATAACAATTATATAACACTAAAAGCTTAATCTCTTGTAAAAACAAGCTTTTCTTAATTGCTTCATTATTATGGTATACCCAAATTATCAAATGTATTTTAAGATGATAATAACAATATAAATAGAAATTTATAAATGAAACAAATTTAAATTTAAAATAATAAGATTTTATCAAATAAAATATTTTTTTACTTCCTTGTTAATTTTTTATTTTTTTTCACTAAATGACAAATATCTTTCATATATGTACATATCAATTAAAATTAGTGAATGGAAATGAATGAAAAAATTAAATATTTTCATTAAGTTACCCATAACACAGAAACAAAATAATGTTTCTTTAAAATATTTTTAATGAGACTTAATGATTTGTTTTATCTATTCAGATTTTAAATCATATTTAAAAATAGTTAAAATAAAATGAATATTGAATATAAATTATTTATTAAAAAATTAATAATTGAGTGGGAGAACAGTCTAACATGAAACGAATAACTATGCGAATTTTGATATATAAAGAAATTTTGTTAAACAAAATTAAATGTCAAATTTAAAACAAGTAAAAGAAAAATAAATTTTTTAACAATCGGAAAAAAACATTTTTCTTTAAAATAATTAATAATCCATAAAAAGAAAATTTTTACAAGAATTAAAAAACTTTAAGTATACTATAGTAAAATGCAAATGTAAACGAAAAAAACAAACCTGTTTAAAGCTTGTATCTTGAAAAATTAAGTTAAAATATTTAAATTTGTCAATCAAAATAAAAAACGTTTATTTTATTAATAAGACAAAATTATGATTGTCTTTTCGGCTTTTTTAAACGACATCAACAAAAGAACCTATATATAAAAAAATAATTTAAAAGTTGATTCGGTTTCTAAATAAATAAATAGCATTTTAAACAGAAAAATATGAGTACATATAAATTAATTCTATTTTAAAAATTATACCAAAAATATATTATTAATTCATATAATATATTTTGAATCCAATATAAGGCGTTAAATTACATAATGAATACGAAAATCAGTAAATGAATATAAATATCACTGTCAGTGTCATCAAAAACTTTAAAAACTAACTTTAAAAAACAATGAAAATTTACTATTTGTAAGTTTTAAATTAAATTAACTCTAAAAATCTTTTAAACATAAAAAATAAAGAAAAATATTTATTTACCGATTCTCCACTATCTGAGTCGACTGAAACTGTAGACCACAATTCACTTACAAAAGAATAAATGATGAATGAAATATTAATTATAAATATTGAGAGAAAATATTTTTTTTAAATTGGGAGAAAAGGAATACCAATCATTATAAAATGGTTTACAAACCATAAATACTTATTTAAAATTATGCAAAGAATTAGAAGCGCAAATACATAGATGTAAGGTCATGATAATTCTTGTGATACATATATTAATATATATACATCTATGATTTAAAAAACAGAATCTCTAAATATATATTGACTAATTGAATTTATGCCTGTTACAGATAAAAAATTAGAAGTAAACAAAATAATTTTTTATGATGACCAATCTAAAAATTTACATTTTTTAATTAGTTTTCTCTCAAATTATATGTGAAATCAATAAAATTATAAAAAAATGTGTTATAATTTGATCAAAGGCCGAAAATTTTACATTTTTTTAATCTTAGTGACTCAATCTCATGTGAGTGAATAAAAATATAAAATAGCATTAAAACCCCATCTTTAATTTATTAATTTTTTGTATTTATCTTTTATCTTCAAATCATGACATTTAAAAATGTAATTTACCAAATAACATATTTTAGTTGGTTTATGTATTTTCGAAAAAATCATTAAAAATAATTTAATAAATAATAACTTATTTATTAATTAAAAAAATAGTTCTAAAGGTGTATCTTAATTCGTTATAGCAATTTGGCATAGATCAATTCGAAAATAAAATAATTTAATATTAAATTTGTAAGTTTATACACCTTTATAAATATGGTAAAATTTTATTAAACAATTATACTAATCTAGATAAAGCTATTAATAAGAAAAAATTGATTTTGCATACTTTAAATTTGATAAATATTCAGCAAAAAAAAACAATAATAATGAAATATAAGCAATCAAGCCAAATTGTGTAAATCAAGTGGTAAACCATTCAAACGGCGCGGCGTCGCAAAATCTGTCCAGCAGTATTGTAGAGTTTAGCGCGTTTTATATAACGCACTTTCGCACGTAATCGAAATTTTTTATTCTTTTTATTCATAACTGAAAAGATTTTTTTTAATTTATAATTATTTAACTGAATGATAATCAGTCAAATTTAATTAATTTAACTAATAATATTATTTGCCAAATATTGCTAAAGCCAACAAGCATAATCAAAGAAAAAATTAAAAATAAATTTAGCAACATTAGATAAAAAAAAGAATAATTCATAAATAAATAATTTAAAAATTCAAATAAAAATTATATTCTTTAATTATAAAGCAAAGACTAATATTCAGATAACTTTATACAAATATATGAAGACATATCCAATAAGTATTTTTTTTTAATAAAACAAGGCAATTTCAATATTTTTAACCAAAAAACATTTAAAAAAAAAGAAAATTATAGAGAAACAAATTTCCTAAATTAACTCAAAAAACCCGACTCATGAGATAAAGTAAAGAAGTAAAAAAATAAATAAAATATTTTTTCTAAAAAATATATTTTAAAGTGAAAAATATACTTTTTTTATAATAATTAATAAGAAATGATTCCAAATTAAAAGACTAGAGGGAGAAATCACTCAAAGCGAAAAATAGCTCAATTAAAAAATTTATAAGAAAATTAATTTTAGAAAAAGAAGCTAAATATATCATTTCTATTTTTTGTCAAATATTTTTTTATACACATTGAATAAAATAAAATATTTAATGACCTTCGTTTCCGAAACAGAATGATATAAAAATGTATTGTTTTATGAAAAAATGTCTTATTGCTGAACAACAAATTAATAAATTTTTACATTTAGCCAAAAGTTGAAATTAAAATGAATTCAGAATCAATTACATACAGATGGAAAGACAATAATAATTTAATTTGCATTGGAATTATAAAAATTAATAGGAGGAATTGTTATTTTAAACAAGTCCAACAAATTTATCAAAATTAATGCAAAAAATTCACAATATAAATAAGTAAAATTGATCAATAAAAACATGTCAGACAAGGTGATAAAATGGATAAAAAATAAATTATTTCATCATAGTGTTTTGTCTTGAAAGTTTAATCCAAAATGATTTCATCAATTAAAACTTTTATAATTAAAGATTATTATTTATTAATTTAAAAGCAAAATAATTAAAAGCAATATTAATAGAGAGAAACCCAAAAATTCAATTGAATACAAAAATTATAAATAATGAATTTACAACAATATAACTGCATAACAATTAAATATATTTTTTATTAACTTTATCATTCATTAAAATTTATGTGAAAAGTAATGATTAAAATGAATAGTCGCCAAAGCAATACAGGCCAATCAACCCAAGGCCCGCCCAAAACTCGCCCTCTTAATCCCTCCCCCCCATTTGTCCATCACCGATTGCTAAAAAAGATGTTTATTTCTTAATAAAAATTAAAAAAAAACTTAAGACTTTAAATTAACATAACATTTAAGTCTATTATTTTTCCTGGATTCAGCCCTATTTCAACGAAAAACTACTTGAAAATTTAAAATATTTATTGAAACAAAAAAAGTCGAAAGTAAATTAACGTATTTGGCTGCTTGAAGTGCTTGGGCATGGGCCGCAATGATACGTTCCGGAGAACATAAGCACCTTTTTTGTAATCAGATTGAAAAAATAATAAATATAATGAAAACACTAAATTTAAAAAATATAATAAAATTTTTATTAACTTGCCTTTGATAATTCACAATTTTTAACCAATTTACAAAAAGTAACTGAAAACATTTATTTGCCCAAGAATCCGTATTATCAACACAATACCTGATATATACTAAACACTTCAATTTGTTTTTTTATAAAAAATATAAATGTAAATGTACATTTCAAAATACATGCAAATGATTACACAAAAAAAGATAAAATATAATGAAAAATTTAATTTTCTTTAACAACAGGGTAGATAATAATTGAAAACAAAAGACAAATATTCGAAATAAACCAAAAAATTCATCAATACAAAATCACTTCATTTCTTTATTAATAAAGAAGCTCAAGCTTAGAATATTATACAGCTAAAAAAAATCTGTAATAAAAATATTTAGAAAATGGATAAAATCACATATAATATTAAATAAAAATGAAAAATAATTGATTAGACAAAAAATATTAATATAAATGAATATTTATTTAGTAATACATTAAAAAATAAATTCCAGCATAAAATTTAACAAAAATGAAAATACTGCCATATAATTATAATTAATTATTTATTATTTTTCTTTAAATCAATGAAATTTATGTGATTAGTACAAAATCTTAAACTCAAAACATTAATAAAAACATTCAAAAATTGAAAAAACTATTTTATTTTTTGAGTCGTTGGTTTCTGTAATTGGAGCGGTTAGCATAAAGTCGTATAAATTACTCAATTAATTTGTGTATGATCGTATGATTGTATTTAAATAATTAAATTAATTAATTAAAATTTTTTTTTTTTAAAACATTAAAATATTTATTATTACAACAAGACTCACTATGATTAAAACAGTTTCATCTAAATAATATTTTAGCATTAAAAATAAATAATGCAATCATATTACTATTTAAAGTAAATATATGAAAATATAGATATAAAATATTAATAATTCAAATTGAATTAATTAAATTTATTAATGTATTTAACTTACTTGTCTATAAATTTATTTTAATTAATTTCCAACATATATATCATATAAACCCGTAAGTCTTACCGGTTGTGAATGTTTCAAATAGTACAACTACAGAAAACCATGAAAATATGAAGTAATTAATTTAATTTTATAATTTTTCAATTATTTGTATTAAAAAAGCTTTTAATAAAAAACAAGTAAAATTAACATGCATAACGAAAAAAAGATAATAAGAGAGTGTATTCATAATTTTTTGAACAAAAAATGGCAATTTTTAATGGATTCAAAATTGTATATAAGACTTATTATATATTTTTATATTTATTGATTAAAATATTCGTAGTTGAGCAATCGGCTCATAAATACCATTGATGCCAAGAATGTAAGAGTAATTAATGTAAATTAAATTATCGTAATGGAAATATTAAAATAAATGTTACAATTTTTCTATAAACAATTTTTATTAATCTTTAATTATGTTAAAAAATCATAATTTTATTTACAAAAAAAAAGTAATAATTTAATTTAATAAATTGGAAAATTGGTAATTTTATTAATTTGAAATTATTATCTTTATTCATTTGCATCTATAAAATCTTAAAATAGTTTTTTTTAATTCTTTATTTATTTTTGCTTTTTATTTTTTCTATAAATGTATATATATTTCTATCTGTTTTGTTGCAATTATTAATTCTGATGAACCTTCGTATTAAGTATGTCAATTTTATTAATATTATTAATTGAAACCTATAAACGAACGCATTACACATTTTTTTTTATTTAAAAATTAAAAGATTTAATATTATGATCTATTTGTACAGCAGAATTTTTTTTTAATTTAAATTTTTAATGTTTTTATTTACAAAATCAAAAATTTTTTTATAATAAATTATTTTATTAATTGTCAGACTTTTAATTTTCTATCACCAAAATATTTAACAAATTTCTTGCATCGTCGCTAAAATTTTACACCTCTTTTGTTTGAGATTGCTTATATTTATTTAGTTTTCTTTCTCCATTCTTCACTCATTTTATATGAATAATTTTGTTTTGAATATTTCTTTTCATTTTCATTATTATATTATTTATTTATTTTTACCGATTCCTAATATTTATTTTTTTCTTTAAAGCTTTCACAATATTTTCGTTTTATTCTTTTCTTCTTCTTAAATATTTTTGAATAATGGATTTTTCCCTGTAATTGCACTTATTTTACTTTGCAAAATTGTTTTAATATAAAGTTTAATAAAAATTATTTCTTTTTGTGATAAATTTAAATCAATTAAATTTATTTAAATTAATAGTTTTTGTATTAAACTTAACAAAGATTAATATATTGCATAAAAATTAGAATAATAATAAATTTAAAAAAGCGTTCAGATCATTTATAGAATAATAATAACTTATCAAATTAACACAATTCAGCATATCATAATTTTAAATGTGTCTAAAAAGCAAACGATTTTATCATTAAAATAAAAAATTAATTAGCATTCAAAACAAATGAATAATGATTAATGTATTGTAATAGTTCAACAATGAATCGGGTTGCAGCATAACAAGTTGCACTGCCGGAAACATGAGAATATAAATTAACAAATAAGAAATACTTGAGGATCAGTAGATAAAAAGACAAAATGATTTATTAAATATACAAATAACCAAAAAAACAAATTAACCAATTCAATTGATCAAAATTGGAACTTGTAGAAACGATTGTAATTGAGGAGCACGAACAAATATAAAACCATCAAATTGATCAACTTAATTGTTAATAACAGTAAAACAAAAAGTCAATACTACCTTTGAAAATGGAGATACCTAAAGAATTAATCTAAAAATCTTTGTCTTTGCCACTAATTATTCTATTTTTAATAATTTAATAAAAATTGGAAAATTATATTAAGATAAAAAACTCAAAAAATATTCCTAATAAAGTGCCAATTTTACTATGATGGTTTGATTATGGGCGCAAAAAGAAAATGTTTTTGTAAATTTTTGTGTTTGGCCCGTAAACCTCAATTTTCCACAAATAATCTTTTAATAACTAAACTTTAAATAAAAAACAAATTATTTATGTTTAGTTAAAAAAATAATAAAAGTGGTCATGTGAATTAGAAGAAATTATAATTAATTTTTTTTGGGGTCATCTCGTCATTTATTTTTAAATATTAAAAATAAATTAAAATTCATATTAAAAATAATTGATCTTTAGAAAATAAATAATTCGATTTATTTAATGTATATATTTTAAATCTATGATAATGCTATATTATTGTTGAACTTAAAACAAAATAAAGTCTGGACTATTCAAAAGAATCTCAGGGAAGAACCGGTTCGACATACCTATTTGCTTTGCCCATGATAATTATAATTTAAAAAAATTAACATAAAATAATTGTATATAAAAGTAAATAATAAAATAATAGGATAAAATGCTATTAAATTTAGTAATTAATAAAATAATTAGCATAAATAATCGTAATTAGAGTAATTAAGAAAGTAATTAGTAAAATAACCGTAATAAAAGTGACAATAAATAATTAACAAAAACTATTCTTAAATAGTGTGATTAATAAAAAAAAATTGCAAACTGCATAACTGATTTGTCAATTTGCACCTGCATTATTCGCGAAACGAGCCATATTCAAATTTCAATTCAAATAAATACGAATTGTGATTCATTTAATACATAAAAAAATAAAAAATAGAATATTTATGATTAAAGAATTTTTAGCGTACATTCTTCATGTTTTTATTTTTTTTTAAAGAGACAGTTGAATTGATTTGATTAAATGCAATGGTTTTTCCTTTATATTTTTTCTTTATTATTAAAATTATTATATATAATATTAATTTTCAAATAAGTAAGTTCAAATTGACTAATATTTCAAAATTTATTCTTTTAAGAATTCAAGATAAAAAAATATATTTAATTTTCGAAGATGTGTATATAAAATATTTCCTTAAAAATTACATTATAACAGGATATTTATTAAAAAATTAATTGCTTGAATATTTAAAAAAGTTTCATAATAATTTATAATATTTTAATTTAATTTATTTACTGGAAGAAACGGAGGCAACAATTAAAGAACCTGTCAATTTTAATTGCTAATATTAAATAATTGCTTCAGAGAATATTAGTTATTTTAATCTAATTAAAATAATTTAACATCTATTTTTAGCTTTTAATAGATATATTTAACTTAAAATTTTAATTTAGAGTTATTTTTTTAATATTTAATTTTCCGTCATCGTTTTGACGAGTTTTTAGTTATAATATTTCTGCAAAAAAAGCTATTTTTATTTAAAAAAACTACAACTCGCTCAGATTTGTAAATAAATAGGTAAAATGTAGCTTTTCATGCGATAGCACATGTGCAAAAAAAGAAACTGAAAATAATAAATGCCAATTAACTTTGCCAAACAAAAAATAAAGAATAGTAATAAAAAAAAATTTTCAATATTAAAAAATAAATATCGTCCAAATTTTCCATGTTTAAGGATCTTAATTTTGAATCTTTGAGAATTACTAATGAATAGCTTTATAATAAATAGATACAGAAAAATTTAAATCAAAGACTGAACGAAAAGAGTGAAGTAAAAATTCTTATTAAAATTAATTTAATCATTTATTTTAATAGTTCTCAAATATATATTTAAGAAATTGTATTAAAAATTTAAAAAATATTTGACAAAGATTTATTTAAAAAATCACCAAGGCTTAATTTTTATTTCATTTATGCAACGAAAAAACGAGAATATAATTTTTTATATTATAATTGGTTTAATAATTATAGAAACATAAACATTTATGTTTATAAAAATCAAATACTAATTCTATGATATAATGATAAGCCATTTACATTTTTTACTTTGCAGGACTTTTTACTCTTTCGTCATGTAAAAGGTTAAAAGTTTTATATTCGATAAAAAGTAAGTGATAATTTTGTGATTAGTAAATTTCATTTTAAAGAACATAATGCATAACAATATAGCTATAATATGCTGAATAGAAAATCAATAAGCTTAAAAAGTTTTTTATTTTACCAATATTTGCTAAAGATAATGTTTTTTTATTTGAAAATTAATATGATTATTTAAAAAAAGATATATATACCTTCCACTTGCTCAATATGTGGGAGGCCGGGACACAGAAGAGGTGCCAAGATTTTGTCTGATAATAAAGAATTCTTAAAATAAAGAAACGAATAAAAAATTAAAATAATTAAAAAATCATAACGAAGAACAAATGTAATAACTATTACAAATATAAAAAAGGTAAATAAAGATAAAAGTGGACCAATATGGATATTTTATACAACATATTACCCAAACGTCTTTTTATACTCTGAATTTGCAAAATTATATAGGAAGTAAATTTAAATAGAAAGCATTAAAAATATAACTAAACAAGTAATTAATCTTTATACCAAAAAGATAAAACAAATGAACTGACGAGACAAAGATGTATTAAAAAAATTTCTCTGAATGAGTTTTATTTTACGTTCTAATTTAGGTTCAAAATCAAAAATTCATTAACAAATTAATTTATTAAATTTTTTTTTTAAATTGAAAGATTTTAAGAGTTCAATTATAAATAACGTGCAGAAAAAATAAAATAATAACCAAAATATAAGTAAAATTTTCTAAAGTTAAAATAAAAAATATTTATGTTCATCAATTTAAATAGAGTGGCCAAAAAATCATATGACGGATTCTTCTTATAGATTTCAACAATTAATCAAAATAATTTATATATAATTTTAAATTAATTGCATTAGTCACTGAAAATAAAATACTACAATTTTAAAATAAATTCAATTTCCAGATTTATTTACCAAAAATTAAGAAAAAGAATTTAACACAAAAAAAACATAAACGTCGCGAAAAATTTGTTTTCAAAAAATGAGTAAGCTAAGTAAGCGAGGAAGTGCATGTGAAATAAAAAGAAAATCATTTTTAATATTTTTTATATTCAAGCTGAAAAAAAGTATAAAAACAACCCAAAAAACAATTAAATACAAAAAAATCTTTTACAGCCGCCTTTCGTCGTGCCGCCAACAAGAAAAATAAACAGTGATAATTAAATTTCAAATACGAAAAAATTTACTGACCATATGTTTTAATTAAATAATTAAGAATAAATTTGTTTTTAGAAATAAAAAGCAGAAAATTTTCTTTTCAATTCAAAAATAACTTATGCAATTAAAATTAAAATAAAAATTTAATTTCTTATGAATAAGAACTTTTTAATTTCATATGTGATCGTTGCTAAAAAAAAACAAAAATAAATATTTTACTAATAGAAATAAAATCTTTTACACAAAATCATAAGGAAAAAAAACAATATGCTTATTATTAGGTAAAAGCTTTCAAACAAAAAACAAACCAAAACAACATTGAGTTAAATTTTGTTAATTATTCTTTTAATATCTATTAAAATTAAATAAAAAATTTTTATAGACAATATAATATTATTGTTAATCCTCTAAAATACTAATTAGAAGGCTTTCACTGATGCCATGAAATTCTTTACGGCAATAAATATTATAATTATAATTATAATAACTTTTTTCAAAAACCTTATAATTTAAAATGAGTTTAAAAAATATTAATAATAAATGAAAAATTATTTAATAAGTCAGTGCGACGCTTGAAACGATTGAGAAATTGAACTTTATAGCATTATATATTTTTGATTTTTCAAAATGTGAGTATATTTGAAGATGTTTGTTTTAACTTATTTTTTTAACTCATTTTTTATGGGTAACTAATTTATGAATTGATTGGATGATGTATTGTTGTGAAATGTGAAATATAGAGGTTTCAATGAAAGCAGAGTAATGGCAATCAATAAATGAATGTGATGCCCAAGCCAAGCCATCCGCCGTAGCAGGGGATAAGTGGAGAGGTGATCAGTAGGGCATGGATTTTTTAGTTTTTACTTATTTTTTCTGCAGCTTTAATTTTGAATGTTTGCCCACAAAACTATTTTTTATCCTTATTTTGGCATTTCGCAATTTTAGTTTTCAAAAAAAAATTCAACGAAAAAATTGTTGATGCGATCATATTTTTTGGCGACTAGTCCAAAAAATTTTAAAATATAAATATTTCCACTAAATATGTTTTTTACTTTCTTGTCAAAATTTTCATTTTTAAATTTTTTAATTTTAAGAAATATGTATTCAAAAATTTTCGAATAAAATTAATTATTTGCAACTGTAATCAATGAATAAAATTGTTTGCTTTAGCTTTTATTTTTCTTTACATAGACAAACAGCATTTTAATAAATTTCATGTTTCTATTCCTTGGCTTCGATGCTTTAATTTTTTATTAATTAAAACTTACTAATTTTCCATTTCATTTTTTTCTAATGATACCCTCATTGGTCAGCAATACCGTAGTGTCTCGAAATACAGTTCTCTAGTTTTTCTCCTATTTGATACTATATTTTTTATTTGGTTTTGTGTAATTTTGGCTTTTAATTGTACCGAAAATGCTAAGGTCTTTTAATATCATGTTAGGTTTTAAATCTTTTTGATTTTGGGTTCTTATATGTTTTTTGCCTTAAATCCCTTTGAGTAAAATTATTATTATATAAGTCTGATTCATTTATACAAGCAATTAGTCAAAAAATTTATTGTCAACATTTCACACCTAACATGAAAAGTTAACGTTTATGTTTGCGAGCCTATTCTTTTCCAATTTATGACAAAATACATATTCATTATTTTGGCTATTTTCAAGAAGAATTTTTACTAATTAAATTAGGCGAAATAGAATTTAAGATGATGTAGAATAAATTTAATTTACAAATAAATATTAATGAAAAGAAAGAATAAACATTATATTTTTTATACAAAATAAATAAATAGGCAATTTATGAAAATCAATTCAATAACGTTTAATAAAAAATTTACACACTATAAAGTGCATATTTTGTTGATTTCATATTATTTGTTTTTCTGATTACTGGATTAATTTAACAAGTTTTATATAAAATGAAATTTTTTAAATACATTTTCAAACGTAATAATTCTCTCTACGTTTAAATGTTTAGTCAAAAAAATTTAGTTTTAAATAGTTTATATAATAATTTTAATTTATTTTAATTTTTGCTTTTTATTTAAGCGTACATTTGTCTCTAGCTGCTCTAGTATGTTACTTCGGGACTGTTCAGAATCTTGTGGAGTCGGCCAGAATTTTACGATTAATGCTTGCTTTGCTTTATGTACCCATTCTCATTCTTTGATGTTTTTAGTTTGTATGTCTTTTGAATTTATTTATTTTTTGTTATTTATATTGAAAAAGAAAATTTATAGGTTAGTTTCTGATTTTAATTAATTTAATTAAAAATTACTCAGAACTAATCTTAAATATTATTTGATATTCTAGTAATTTCCAGTGTGTCCATATCTTTTTTTGTCAATTCATTTATTTATTAGAATGTTTATGAAATTTTCTATTAGGTTTGTCAGGTGGATTCTTTTATTTTTTGAAACTTATATTTTAAATACTTTTTTTATTAATCGATTAAAATTTTAATTGTTATTGTTAGTTTTATATTTTATAATATTAAATAATTACATCATTTTTTTATATTTTAATTATATTCATTTTTTTATATTTTAATGTTTATCTAATTAAATAGACTATGATATTTGTGTCGATCCACTTTAATAAAATATATAATTTTTAAAATGGCTTTGTAAATGCTCTTTTCATTTTACTTCATCAGCATTCTTGAGTTATTTAATTAATTTTTTGTTTTATATTTACCTTGCGAGCTCCAATCGTATAACCATCCAAAAATGTAACCAATAAAAAATTATTTTTATATTCTACGGTGTGTTAACAACGTAAATTTTAACATTTTTTAATTGTTTTATTTATTTGCCACAAAGAACATAAATACTTCATAAGTCTTCCCTAGAAGATCATACTAAAATTTTAAAATTCTTCTAATTTTAATTTCCCGTTTTAACAAATATATCTTTTAAGTTGATTTACCAAAAATTTTTATGGTAATCCTTTTTAAAATACTATATACTTTCTTTATTGGATTTAGTTATTTAATTTTGTTTTTTTAAATTATCATTTTTTAATCGTTTTATTTTCATGGAACAAAAGTAAATAAGTAAATTATTTTGATTTATTTAATGTAATTGCCACAAAGAAAATAAATATTGCATTTTCTCTAAGAACGCTTACAGAAAATAAAAATCAAATTTTATATTCCGATTATTAAATTTATCAAACTAAATATACAATTATATATTTTCTATTTTTAAATAAACAAAGTATAAACCTTTTAATAAAGATCAAAAATCAAAAGAAAAAATTTTACTTAAAAAATTTGGGGAGTTTAAAACTAGTTTTTATTAATATATCGTAGGTTTTCATGGTAAAAAGGAATCATTAATTGAAAAATAAAATATGCGTTTGCTAATTAAATTATTTTTATTTTTATTGTTCGTACTGTGGCAATTACTTAACTTTTATTTCTTATTCTTGTATAGATTCTTTAATCGGCCTTAAAATTTAAAATTCAACTTTTGAATTTGATTTCAAAAAATAAATTAATTCTGTCAATCTCATTGCTAGAAAATTTTTTGATTGGTATAAATTATATATAATTTCATTCAAATAAAATTTCAGGTATTAAATTTAAACAATTGGACAATATCGGTGATTGTTCTGGTGTTTAAATAATTGTCATAGCTTTATTGTGCAATTAGATTTTTAAACTTTTATTTTATTTACATGATCTGTAGCTTGTCTGTTTGGGTATAGCTGTTCTCTATGTATTTTCATAAATTTGTATTGTTATAATCTTTTTTCTTTCATATATTGTATTTTCATTATATTAAGATAAAATGAATTAAATGTATAATAAGTAGTCATTTGTTTTATCGAATATTCTTACAGAATTAGTTTTGTCTTTTTAAATGAAAACCTCTTTCTTCCTAAATAAAATTTTGCAAGTAATGCGTTTTTGTTCACGCGGCGAACTATTTGCGCTTCAAGCACAAACGTGTTCCCAACAAAATTCTCCCTTCTTAAGAAATTTGTAAAAAAGTATTAATATTTTTTTTTTGCTTTTTAAATATTCAATAAAATTTATTTTATTTTATGTTATATATATTTATGATTAATAAATTTTCTCTGCACTGTTTATCTTATTTTGTTTTTATTGATAAATTAATATACCTCAAGTTATTTCATTTAAAATCGTAAAGTTACATTTAAAGGAATCCCCGATAATTCGCCGCATCTTCTACGTTGTGCAAGAGCTGAACAACGACACTAATTTTTTTGTTACAGTATTGATTTTAATTAAATTAATTATTTATTTACATTATTTTTCATTGTAAAATATATAAATTTATTAAAAAAAAATTGGAATATTTCTTGCTATAATTTTTTAATGAAAATAGTTATTATATGATTAATTAAAACTTTTGGAATATTTCGTGCTATAATATTACATGATTTATTTTATTTATTGAATGACGGAAATTAATATAATTAAGTAGCAACTTTAGTTTATATATTTTAATATTAAATAATTCACATGACACCAAATGACCAAATTTTTGTTGAATCATTATTGATCAGCTTTAATTATCTGCTAACTTAACTTTTTTTTAGATAAATATTTTTGAACAATTGTTTTCATTTTAGATGTATTGGAATTAATAGTAAGGTTTATTAATGCTTGGCTTTTTCACGATTATTAATTCATATTACTTTTATAAATTGAATATTAAAATTTAATTTAGCTAAATTTGCGAGATTTGTTAGTGTCTCAACAGAAAAGATCTTTTTGCTGAGGTTTAGCCTCATTTTTGGGTCTAAAATTTCCATCAATAAAATTAATAATAATCTTTAAATACTTCCTTGTCCGACAATACCTATGTATGAATTAATTTTATATTACGAAATTCTAGTATTTATTTTGAATGTATGGTTATTTTAGTTTTCTTTTGTTTCTAAAAATTCAAATTAAATAAATTTTATAATAATAATTAACATTGTCAAAAAATTAACGTACTTCAACGTCCTGTTTCGAATTTTATAATTTCTTTAACTAAAGAATTATTTCAATTTAGTTACGGATTGTTTAATAGTTGCATTATCTATCTAATTAATAACTGCACTGGGATGACCCGAAAAAACCGCCAATTAAGTGTTTTTTTTAAAAAGCTTAATTTCTTAATAAAGTTAATACATCGGTGCTAAGTCATTGCGCGAAAAGTGCAAAAACAGGGCAGTCCGCGAAAAATGCAATTTTATTTTAACATATGAGAGCGGCCATATCAGTACAGTTTTGTGATAAAATAATTTTTAATTATTTGAAATATGTTTTTCGACCCTCCATAACACAACACTGCAAAAGATGATTTGGTTTAAATATATTTTAATATTTAAATAAGCATTTTGTGAAATTCTGAGCACGAAAAATCGAAGTTGATTTTTTGCGGCGCTTTTTTCAAAAAAAAAAAACTTGGGGAAAAGGGTGATCAGCGGTGCCGCTAGGCGCCGCCGGGAAAAATTTTTGTGATTAATACGATTTGTTAACAGATTTAACCACAAAAATGACCAAATTTTGCGATTTTGAGCAAATTTTTAAAAAAATAAAGGATTTTTAGGGGCTGGCGGTGCCGAAAGGCGCTGCCAGGAGAAAAATTGAGAATTTTGACCATCTTTTAGCAGATTTTCAGTAAGAAATTCTTAATTTTGTGGTTTTTTGTAAAAAAATTAGTTCTATTTTCGTTTTGATGCTCTAAAAATGAGTTTTTGTCTGCCAAATGAGGCGTTTGAAAATTTTTATCTGCGAGCCCTGGTTTATTATTACACTCGCTTTAATATTACTTAAGTCAACGTGCATTATTTAAATTTTTCTTCCTTTTAATATAATTTATAAATTATAAATTTGCTAAGTTTGCTTGCTTTAAAATTAATTGTATTGTATTTTGCCAATATTTTCTTATTTATTTGATCTATTCAAATATCCTTTTGGTTTTATTAATAAATTAAATCTCTTATTATAATTCGATTAAATAAATTAATGTATAAAAATTACATGTGATTTTCACAATGAATTAAAATATAAAATTTTTTAATAATTATTTTTTTTATTAAAATTAATAAAATTATTAATTCCATTTGCATCCTTTTTTTGTGTAGAGATTTGCTTGTATAAAAATTGGAATGTTTTTACTGTACATAACTTAACTTGACTAGAAACTGCCAATTTTATTTCTTCGAAAACTGTGACTCTTTATAAACGGCACACTAAATATTTAATGATATCATAAAAAAATTTAATGTTGTCATTAGTGTTAGTGTGTAAATTGTTCAATTTTTGAGCAAAAAAAGTTTAAAATTTTGTTTTTATTTATTCTTAATTAAGGAATTTTCTTTTTCTCTTGCTTCGCATGAGCAAAATTTCATTTTTATCATATTTATTTAAATTTTATTTTTATAAAATATTCGTTTTTTTGAAATCTAAAGTTCAATCAATTGTTTTTAATCATGTTTTAATAGTAAATTTTAAAAATATATATTGAAAATGCCACAAATTCCTAAATAATTTCTCCATTATTAAATAAAGGAATTTCAACTAGGCTGTGACGAAAATATATTTAAAATAAACAAACTAATATTTAAAGTTATTTAGGCTTTTCCTTTTCCAATTTAGGAAATGTTATATTTGTTTATTGTTTTTGAGCTGAAAATTTGTAAATCATTAATTAATTGTCTGTCAGTTTCAAATTTTACAAATGTACAACTAACTTAGTGTTCAAATTTAAATAATATTCCAATTAATTAAATGGTTTAAGATTAATCATTAATTTTTTAAATTTATTATTATTTAATACAATGCAATAATACTCAAAAAATTGAAATTTACTACGAAATTATTAATAAATCTTTATTTAATGAAGATTTATTGTTTTAATAAGTTATTCGATTTTTTATTATATAAAAAATGCATAATTGTTCTAATGACTTCTCATTTAAAAAAGTTGAATGGCAATTTGTTGTGCCCGAAAATAAGATTTGAATCGAATGAAAAATTAATTTTTCAACATTGTTTTTGTTACAATAATAATATTTATTTTTTGATTAATTTTTTAAAAAATTTCAAGTTTTTCTGGTGTTTGGTTTGGCCCAATTTATAAAGTTATGAGGTGTTTGAGTCAATGCGAAAATGCGGAAATATGACATTTATTGGCCTGAGTTATTCCGTTTCTCAAGAATACATTTATATATTTCTTATAAATATTGGTTTCGAAATTCAAAAATACATATTATTTGATTTCATTATTTTTTAAAATCATTTAAATTTTAGTACAATAATTATCTGTCAGAAGCGATTCTTTCTCGATTATATTCGTGAATATTTTTTTTGGAAAACAGAATTTTGTTAAAACTTTTTAAATTTTTCAATTTAGTTTCAAATTTTAATCGTCTAAATTGCAGCTTAATTAATTTTTAAATAATTTTACTTAACAAAAAATTATTTAGGTTTATGAACTGAGATTTGTTTTTAACCTGGCAAATATCGTCGTTTAAAACCTGCATTTTCAAATTTAAAAATCAAAAAAGAATAATATATAATTTTTAAGTATTTTTTGTTTTAAAATTCTTTAATTCTTACTACAAGGCTTTGGTTGCTATTATAAGTTAATTGGTATTTCTTGCAAAATATTTGTCACAAGTAGATTGAAATAAAATGAAATTTATTTAGAAGCTGGATTTTATAATTTAATGTTTAACTTTATTTCGTATAATTATTAATATAATTTTTTTATAATAAGCACTGTGCGCATTTTCTTAATTAAAAATTATTTCTCATTTAACATCATTAATAATAATAAAAAACTGTTTAGGAAGAATGGAAGTGTTATTTACATGTATTAACTTAAAATTTTAATTATTTTTATTTCAACCAGATTAAGTTAGATTCACAATTATGGTATCTGTATGTGAAAAAAAATTAAAAAAAAAATGTGCCAATATAAAATATTTTTTAAAAAATATTTAATTCTTAAGATATTTACGAATATTTCCATGATAGGTTAGTTCCTTGTAATATTACGTGTAATGTAATGTAATGGAAAGTAATAATTTTTATTCATTGATTTGAGTCATAAAATAGTGCATCTGGCATATTCATTTTAAGAAATATTTTCATTTATCTATGATTCGTTTCCAGATTTGTATGATGGCTGAATAATACTGATTAGAGCGTGTGATATTAGGCTCATATCGGCGTTTATTACGGTCTGCATAGTTGACAGTATGACAAATTTAAAATTTTTCCTTTAGTGGTCATTCTTTGCATTTATTAAATTTAAAGTATAAATTATCTCATGACCGTTATAATTATTAAAAAATAAATTTTATAAATAAATTCAATTAAATTTTAATAAAAATGAAAAATAATAAATTTTTATACAAATGAACAATGAAATAAAAATAGATTAAAATAATATTTGGCTGTTCGAATGCTGAAAAATTATATAGGAAAAAACGGAAATGTATCGTCTGTTGATCGTGACTGGACAATCGGACAGTGGACAATCGGACAGTTGGACAATAGACAGTAAGGACAATCGGACAGAGGTGGACAATCGGACAGTGGATAATCCGACAATAAATGCACAAAAAGATAAGAAAATGCCATCGCCGCATTGGATCGATTGTGCCATAAACCACAGGACGGCATTAGGTGCAAGGAATGGCAAGAAAAAGCGCTTATATACATCAAATATGCAACCATCATTTACAAAATGCCAAACCCAAATTAATTTTCAACGAAATAATGTTTTAGACTGCATTAACACTTTTTTATTTTCCTTTTTTCTTAATATGGCACAATTGGTCCCCTCCGGCGATGGCATTTTCTTATCCTTTAATGCATTTTACTGTCGGATTGTCCACTGTCCAATTGTCCACCTCTGTCCGATTGTCCTCACTGTCCGATTGTCCAACTGTCCGATGGTGCACTGTCCAATTGTCCACCTCTGTCCGATTGTCTTCACTGTCCGATTGTCCAACTGTCCGATTGTGCACTGTCCAATTGTCCACTCTCCGATTGTCCGGGAGCCCTGTTGATTACGCGCAAGCACGATACATCGTGCAGTTTATTGCAAGTTGGTCTTTCCTCAATGTAATTACATATAAATAATAATTTAAAGACCCTAGATCAATGAATACTAATATTTTAGGCAATAAAAAAAATAACAATGGCACTAACAATGCCCAACATAAGAAAACAAAAATTATATTATAAAAATTTTTAAAAATTTTTTAAATATAAATAACATAAACAAATGCATTTTAAATTGCATAAAATACTCAATTTGGTCAATTTGAATGTGCTCATATATAATCAAATTTAAAAAAATATTACGGGGAAGTCATAAAAATTTTTTTAAACATCAATGATGAAATATTCATTTATTTATAAAAAACAATAAATTGGGTCATCTCATAAATAACATCAAGATTAAGATTATTTACAAGAATATTCATCAACTAAATATTAAAGGTCGAAATCCAGCGGTTTATGTAAAAAAAAAATTGTATGAGAAATTTTAATATTGCAAACTATTATCATTTTTAACATTGTATTTGTCTGCAAGATTTCAACTTATTTGAATTATATAAGAAAATAATAAACAAACTTTAATTATTTAAGATAATTTTATTAATGAATTATTAATACTTCAGATTTAATCTTCTAAAACTTGGATTAAACGTAATCAACTTAATTTATTAAAAATACAAAAAACCAAATAAATTATAAATATATATTTTTCAAACATGTCTAAATAGCTGGTTATCTTCAGCCTTTTTACAAAAAGAGTTTTTTAATTTTAATATTTAAATAATTTTATTAGTGTAACTGTCAAAATTTATAAACATTTTTTAATTTTTAATTTTTCATGAATTCACAAATCCTTTTTCATTATTGAATAAACAGCGAATAAAAAAAATTCTTTAATTCCAATGAATAAAAAATTACCCTGCCTTAATTGCATAAATTACAATACTGAAAATTAACTATTATTGTGAAATCAAAGCAATATTAAAGATAACAATAAGCTTGCAAAAAAAGAAATTAAAAACGAAAGCAATAATTTACATATATACTATTAATAATTATTAAAAATTAAGAATAAATTTATGCAAATAAACAAAATTTTACAAACAAGAAATAAAAAAAGTTTAAATGATATTTAGCTGGCCGAATGTTTAAAAATTGTAAATGATAAAAAAAGGAATATGTTCTACATTAGTTCTACATCATGGATGATGCCAAGTTAGTTTTAAAACATATTTGTTCAAAAAATTACTGAATTTTGGTAATTATTATATTTTTTATTAAATAAAAGACTATAATAGAAAAATATATTGTATAATCAGTAAACATTTCAAAAATACTGATAGTTCGGGTGTAAATTATGCAAATTCTTACCTATTTATATTAAATATTGTCTGATTTAATTTGAAAAATCGTTGAATTGCACAAAAAAAAAATCATTATATTTTTTAATTAAATTAATTCAGCAATTTTCTTCAATGTGCTAAAAATGATAATTGTTATTGCAATGAGATGTTTTATCTATTTAATTTTTATTTATTTAATTTCAATTGTCACTCAGTATTAGTGGCTTTAAAACATTTATTTTGTTTTCTTTCAAAGAGATTGAACTTTTATCAAGCAATTCATTGATCTTGTCTAGCATCATCTCTAAACGATGTTCTTGCTCCCGGGCGTATATTCTTTTAAAAATTTTGTTTAATATTGAATTCCATTAAAAAAATTATAAATTTTAGTAAAAGATATCAAATATAAACAATAATAGCATAAAAATTTTTATTTATTCAATGAATTAAATTTAAAAATTTTTAATTTATTTATTTAAAAAAGATAACAGCATTTATGTTTTGATTTTATAAAAAAAATTGTAAATTGATTCTATAAATAATTTTTAAATATTTTCTCGTGATGAAGTTTGTCTAAAACTCGTACTTTTCCTTCAAACCGTTTGTTTATTTTTGCATAATTTTTTAAATTATTTAGCCATATGCTTATTAGGTCGATGTTATTGCTTAAAATTTTCATTTGTTTAATGATTTTTAACTTTTTCATTTCGTATTTTATTGTTATACAATCCATAGTGTATTTTATCTTATTTTTGCAGGCACCCATTAAGAATTTATGAATATATATTTTTTACATGTTGGTATTTTAACATTTGTTTTTTTATTGCTCATTAGTGAATTCGTTCGGTAGTGAGTTATGTTATTTTATTTAATTTAATTTAAATATTATTCTATGGGCTGGCATTGAACTTTTTATTTAAATTAAATTATTTTTAAATTCTTTTTGTTTTGCGTAGGCTATTTATTATTTTTATATTTAATATCCTAACTTAAAACTCGTCATAAAGATTTTAAAATTTTATTTAATATTGAATTCCATTAGAAAAAAATTACAAATTTTAGTAAAAGATATATTTTTTTTCATTAATTAATTTATAAAAAGAGATAACAGGATGTTTGAATTTTATAAAAAAAATTGTAAATTGATTCTCAAAATAATTACTCAAAATTTTAAGTTGTTTAATGATTTTTGGAAACAATTTTAATAATTTATTTAATTATTATTTTTTTTCTTTAAAACATTTAATTTTCTACAATCATATTATTTTATTCCTTAAAAGTATATTTCCAGAATACAATTTAACATAATTTTATTTTTTATTATGTTTATTTTTTGCATTTAATTTGGGTCATATAAAGAATTATTAATAAGGAATTTTCAAACCAATTGCGAATATTTAAGGGGTTTGATAACTTTCCAGTTAAAATTAATAATAAATAATCAAAATTCAAAAAAATATTTTTTGTTCTATGGGGTGGCATGGAATTTTTTATTTATATTTAAATTATTTTAAAATTCTTTTTCTTTTACGTAGGCTATTTATTATTTTTATACCTAAATTTGAAATTTAATTCGTCATTTTCATTTTTATAAACGAAAGGTTAAATTAAATATGAATTTTTTTTTTGTTAAAAATAATTATGATATTTTACACAATATCTAGTCAAATATTATGCTTTTACAAATATTTTTTATTCAACTTGGGCAATAATCAAAATTTGTTGTATTTTGAGCAATTTTATCTTGAAATGTTATACAAAATTCGTTTTAAAGAATTATAAACTGCCTTATTTTTTTTATTTTTGAATTAATTTCTTTGAATATTAATTTAATTTAAAATGTTTTATTTTCAATAAAGTAGTTCATTTTAATATATGATTTGTTTCGGATATGAATATTTAGAATTTTTTTTAGTATATTGCCATTCGACTGAAAAACGTGATCAAAGTTGCAAGCATAATTCTTCAAAATTTTCGTTCGTGTTTTATTATTTTAGCGTCTGTAATTATTTTTTTCAATTAAAATCATGTCGTATTTCTCTTCAATTTTTTTTATTTTGCGGGCTGGTTTAAGAACAATTATTATTTGCTTTCTTTATAATTCTTTTTTTTTATAATAAATTTTATTGGTAATATTTTTTCTTTTAATGAAAGAATTTATTTAAAAAAAATTTATTTTATTAGCTAAATAAAGCTTTTATCTATTTAATTTTTATTTATTTTAAATTATTTAATTTCATATGACACTCACTCACTATTGGTGCTTTAAATACATTTGTTTTATTTATATCATAAGCACGATTTGTTATATTTCTTTTTTTGTTTTATAATTATTTTTTGCAAATTTAAATCAAATTTTCGAAATACGCTTTGATTTTATGATAAAAATTGTTTGCTTTTGTATGCATTTATAATTCAATCACAAGCATAATTTTGGTTATTAATTTATAATAAAATTATCTTTATTTAATTTCTAAATTGATAATTCTAACACATTGATACTCATGAGGCAGGTTCGTGATCCAAATGTTCATACATGTATGTAACTTTATCATTATGCTTAAAAATAAAAATTCATTGTTGTAATTATTTTTCTTTTTAAATTCTCTCTAATTTATATTTTTGGATTTGCGCTGTATAATTAGCTAAATTAGGAAAAATTTTATTTTTAGGGGCTTCATGTCCAGAGTTTCTAGTCGATTTTTTTATTTTAATATACTCAAGTCATAATGTAAAGGTAATTGTATTTTCTATTTAACCAATAATAGATAGATTATTTTTGATTATTAAAAAAATAAATTTGTATTTTTAATTATGCGTTTTTCAAATTTAAAAATTTTGCATATGGTTGAACTGTTAATTTTTGTTATAAATTTTCTTCTTTTTTACTTTTTCGGTAATTATATATTAAATTTTGTCTATAGTATCTTTATTAAAGTTCTTTGCAATAAGATAATTGATTCTTTTTAATACTCGAAACCCAGATTGAATCGCTATGGAATTGATAATTTGGTGTAAATTTCATAAATATATCCAATTACGATTTTTTAATCATAAATATAAGTATGACTTTATTTATATTGGTAAAAATTTAAATTTTTAATTAATTTGTTTAGATTCTATTAATCGTTTTAAATTAAAATTACTTCATTATCAACAATTTATAACTTGCCATCCTATAATCAGCCTTACGGGAAAAGAAATTTCGCTTCTGATTATCAGAAAAATTCAACAAATTACTATTTTAATGTAATTAAACGTAAGAATTATAACAATATAACTGATTAAAGTTATAATTCAAGTAATACAAAAGCTTTATGAAGATTAGAATTTGTTCACTAATTAATTAAATTAATTTTATTTGAGTTAATTGACAAATGATTAATTTAAAAAATTATATGGCTTTATCCTTAGGTCTTAATAATTCTTTCAAGAATTTAACAACTGCCTTGATATAACACTGATAATTTATTTAAATTAGCTAATTATTGATTTCACTCAAGACTCATGCATTACAAACATACAATTAATGAAATTTAACAGTAGATCAGTTTTTAGCGCCTAAAATTATCCATGAAACAAATGTAAAAAAAAATTTTCGAGGGGGGGGGGGGTCACAAAAGGGATAAGTACCTAATATATTTACTTTTGCATTAATAAAATTAGATTTGTTAATTTGGGCAATTTTTATCTTTAAATTTATACAAAATTCATTTTAAAGAATTATAAACTGCCTTATTTTGTTATGTTTGAATTAATTATCTGCATATTAATTTAATATAAAATATTTATTTTCAACAAAATATCCATATTTATTCGTTTTTTAAAAATTTAAATGATTTGTTGCTTATAAATATATTTTTATTAATTAAATAATTTATTTTAAATTGCCAATGGAGTGCAGATAAGGACCAAAAAGCTATCATAATTTATTCATACTATTTTTAAAATTTGATATTGCTTAATAAGTTTAACCTTTTTTAGTAGATTTATAAATGAAATATTAGTATTTTTAATCTTATATAAAAGTGTTTTCATGCACGGGTATTTATTATAATGACAAAAATAAAAAGTCAATTTTTTATGAATTCATTTATTGTTTCAAATTTAATTTTTTTTCCAGATTACTAAAACTTTTTCTTAAATTAAATATTCTCATATTTGATCATGTATTTATTAAATTTTTCGTATATTTTTAAATAATAAACGAATTTCACTGATGCTAAACATATGACAATGACTGTATGACTTTTTTTCATTAAAAATCTACCTGCATTTAATATGTTATTTATTATCTGTCAATATTCATGACTTCCGAAAAAATAAATTTTCATGGATTTTCAGAGAACAAAGAATTAAATGATAGGAATTTTAATAATAAAATTATGAAAGTACATAATTACATACTAATTCAAAAACCAAATAACAAAAAAGCAAGGGCAATTAAACATGATTACTGATTATTAATATTAAATTAAAACAATTTTAATTGCCAAATTTATAACAAGTTTAAAAAGTAAGTAAAATATATTAGAATTTTACTTTAATATTTAGACCTATAAAAATTTTATTTTAAATCATAAATTAGGAATTTGTAATAATATTTAAATAAATTGTTATGAAATTGCTATATAATGATATTATAAATAATTTCCCTTAAAAAGATTAATTGAAAAGATATTTATTATTTTTGTTGATTTTTAATGAAAAGCATGCTCAACATTCTCAGGAGTAAAACGGGCATTACTTGACAAGAAAAAAAAGCGAAATAATCCACTAAAAATTATCAAAACTAATAAATCTCATTAGAAACTAAAATTAAGCACCGAGTCTTATGAAATTATTATATATAAATTAAGAAAAATAAATACATTAAATAGATAACGGAAAAGGCATAATTAATAAATACTTACATATTTTCTCTTTGACGCATATAATTATTAACTGAAAAATACAAAAAAAAAAAAAACAAAAATAGCAAATAAAATATTGATTTACAATAAAAAATAGAAATAACTATGAAATATTTGAAAAACAAAAAGAACCAGCAAAATGAAGATTTTTGATTAATAAAATGCCCAATTTTTTAGTGGCAAAAAATCCAAAAATAATTAACTAGATAGTGACAAAAAATGCCAAAATAGTGGCAAAAAAAGTGAAAAAATCCGAAATAGTGAGAAATGGTGACATAATTCAGCTAAAAAGTGAGCAAAAATTTTCTTTATTCACTAGGTTGCTGTTGCAAGTGAGGTTTACACTTCTTTCTAGTATTTTCTTAGAAAATATTGATTTTTTAAATACAAAATTTTGTCAAGAAAAAAAATTGGATTGATGAATTTTAGAATTTTTCTAATTTTGAAGGGTGTATTTTTTTTTTAATTTCATTTTTCGTTATTAAGTTCCAAGATTTAAAAGAAAATTGTATGCAGCGGAGTATGGTGAAGTTGGCTGAACATGTTTGACTATAATTTTAATTCTATTTCAATTAAAGTGTAAAATTACATGACTTCTATTTTTTCAATATTGAGAAGAAAGAGTAATTAAATTAGTTAAGTTAATAGAATAAAGAAGTAAGGAAGAAAACAAAACAAAAACGATATTATTAATTAATTCTAGCAAAGTAAAGAGTCTGAAACAAACAAAAATAAATCCGATGCTTTTGTTGTCCGGTTCGGACTTTACATAAATTACCTAATCCCGACCTCGCCTTTCCCCGTTTTACCTGCTGTTCCTCAGGAGCGCCAAATAGGAAAGAATTCGATTTCAATAATTATTTTTAAGTCCCAGGAGATCGATGAATTAAATTGAGAACAAATTGAGAAGGAAAATTAGAAAACAAATTTTTAATTAGAATATGAGAAGTGAAAAGTGAACAAACATAATTAAAGAGGTCAAAATCATAAAATAATTAAGACACACAATGCCTCAATAATTAAAAAAAAGACAAATATCATTAAATTTAAATTAAATCTCCAACAATGAATTTAGAAGAAAAGGTCTTGAAAAATTCTAAAGAAATAAAATTCAAATATACTACACACACATAAATTTAAAAAAAACTTCTATATATTATGCTACCGAAGTGTGCATTGAATATTGGAATAATAAAAACGTTAACGAATTTTTTCTTTCAGGTTTCAATCAAAGACGAAACAAAAAAAAAGTAATATTCGTCGCAAAAAATAAATGTGTTCATTAAAAAGTCGCTATAAATCGAAAGCTGTTCGGAGAAAATGCTATTTTTGGGCTTCTCTCGCCATAACTAAGCCGCAAAAAAAAAGTTTAAAAACTAAAAATCCGGTCTCTAGTTATTAGATTAGGTAATTTTATCAGAGTTTGATTATTTTTTATAAAATTTGACTTATGCAGCTTATTTTAATTTTAAATTTGTGTTTTTTATTTTATTATTTTAAACTATTCCTTTTTATTTTTTAATTCTTATGCTAAATATTTTGTATAGAATCACATGATTCTTTAAAACTTGTTTACCCATGTTTTCTAGCTTCCATAATCGATGGATGTAATTGTGAACGCAGATTATTATTTTTAAATTTGTTAAGTTAATCTTTGAACTTAATTAACTTCAGATAATAAACAATTAATTGTTTTCTATTTATCCAAATTCCAAATCCTATTAGGATTTATATGCGTTCTGAGAAAATTTTAATAGATTTTTACAAACGGTGTGTTTCTGGCATTTAGCATATTTCCAATTGTCTTAATATTTTTTATAATTTAACCCAATTAATTTACCAAATTTAATCTGAACTTTTTGAAACTCAAAGGCCATAAGAACTTCTAATGAAAATTCTAGTATTGCTTTTATTTATTTTATTTATTTTTTATTTATATGTATTGAAATTTTTATTTTTGGAATGTTTTAGTTATTTTCTACGAATTTTCGGCGATACTTCCACGAATAGAATAATTTAAAAAAGTCAAAAACAATAATATTTAGCATTGTTATTGATTATATATAGTTTCAGTTATTTAAGTGAAATGTTTATTAAATATTTTTTTGACTATTTGCTTATTTCTTTTGTTTATTTATAATTATTTTTTTAAATTGTGGACCAAAGAATTATGTTTTGTTAATATTAAGAAGGTTACAATCTTGTTACATAAAGTAAAAAACTTACATTGATAAAAACTTATTTGGTTTTTTAACCCTTTTTATCTTTATATATTTTAAAATAATAGTAAATAATTTTCTCGACAAGAGTCTTTTGTTTTGCAGAATTTTATTCCGGCCATTTTTGCCCATTATCATCTAATGAAAATATTTTATTTGATTTATCAATTTTTTTTAATGATTTAATGTCTATTTACATTTATTAATGTCTATTTATTTCTTTGCTTTAATCACAGCACATATTGTGATAACACATCAATTTTTTGTTTAGCTGAATTATTTTTTATTTTAATATCTCATATCTTATGGCTTTTTTGTTTTGTTTTTAGACAACACATCAACTTAAAACCCTACCAGCGGAAACTTTTTGATTAGGGTTTCAGAAAAATAGTTACGGGACCAAAACTCCAAGCAAAATGAACAAATGAACATTGGCGCTTAGTTGGCCCTCGGTTGATATTCTTATAGTATTCCCGGATGCACTACCAAAAGGCCCGCCGGTGTGCTTAGCCATTCCCGCAAAAGCGGTTTTAGCAACGAAACACAAATCCACTCTAACATATTACTTAATTTAATTTTTATTTGGATATAACCTTTTTCTAAAAATTCTTGTTTTATTTTCATTTTAATTTGTCCAATTTAGTTTAAATGTTCATTTTTTTTTATTCTGTGCTTTTATATCTTGAATTTAGCGTTTCATTTATTTTTCCAACTCTTGACAAAGTTAGATATATTTTTAATATTTTATTATTATTAGATTGATACAATTTTTGCAAAAAGCTTTTTTAACTGAGTAATTTTAGAATGTGAGAATTTTTGTATACGGTTCAATGCCTTCCTAAAATGAAGGACCCCAGAGGGGAGATTGTCGCGCAAAGGCACGTTTTATGTGTTCGTTCATATGGGACTATTTTTTACAGATAAAATTACTGGTTTCAGAACAATTAAAATTAAAAGCTTTTTTAACTGAGTAATTTTAGAATGTGAGAATTTTTGTATACGGTTCAATGCCTTCCTAAAATGAAGGACCCCAGAGGGGAGATTGTCGCGCAAAGGCACGTTTTATGTGTTCGTTCATATGGGACTATTTTTTTACAGATAAAATTACTGGTTTCAGAACAATTAAAATTAAAAGCTTTTTTAACTGAGTAATTTTAGAATGTGAGAATTTTTGTATACGGTTCAATGCCTTCCTAAAATGAAGGACCCCCGAGGGGAGATTGTTGCGCAAAGGCACGTTTTATGTGTTCGTTCATATGGGACTATTTTTTACAGATAAAATTACTGGTTTCAGAACAATTAAAATTAAAAGCTTTTTTAACTGAGTAATTTTAGAATGTGAGAATTTTTGTATACGGTTCAATGCCTTACTAAAATGAAGGACCCCAGAGGGGAGATTGTTGCGCAAAGGCACGTTTTATGTGTTCGTTCATATGGGACTATTTTTTACAGATAAAATTACTGGTTTCAGAACAATTAAAATTAAAAGCTTTTTTAACTGAGTAATTTTAGAATGTGAGAATTTTTGTATACGGTTCAATGCCTTCCTAAAATGAAGGACCCCAGAGGGGAGATTGTCGCGCAAAGGCACGTTTTATGTGTTCGTTCATATGGGACTATTTTTTACAGATAAAATTACTATTTTCAAAACAATTAAAATTAAAAGCTGTTTTAACTGAGTAATTTTAGAATGTGAGAATTTTTGTATACGGTTCAGTGCCTTCCTAAAATGAAGGACCCCATAGGGGAGATTGTTGCGCAAAGGCACGTTTTATGTGTTCGTTCATATGGGACTTTTATATACTTGTACAAATTAATAGAATTTTATATAATATTTAAACATTTTGTTAAAATAAAAATCAAATAAAAATTTGTTTTATTATGTGCAGAATAAAAAACTTTAAATTTCAAAAAATTATAAATGAACAAAATTATAAAAATTTAATTTATTTAGAACAAAAATTATTTTGTCATGAATTATTACGTTATAGAGAATTTTTCCAAAACTTAAATTGCTTTTCTATTGATGTAAACTAAATTATATTACTTTTATTATTATTTAAAACTTAAAATTTACAAAAAATAATATTACCTAAGTCAAACTCCAAATATAATTATTAATAAGAAGCGAAAATATAATGATACATTAAATTGATTCAAATATTATTATTTAAAAAAACCGTAAAGACCTTATCTACAAAAAATTAATAATGAATATTTAAAAATGCTGAATTGATTCAAGGGATTTAAGCTGGAAAAGCCTATTATTTAAACAATTATTCGCTAAACTATGAATTAAAGAATAAAGTTATCCAAACTGCAGTGAAAACAGCGTTTGTGAAATTATTGTTTTTCAAATTGAGCGACAGTCAACTGAGTACGCTAATAGCAAAACTAATTTTATTATATTAACTTTTTTAAGAAAAATGATTGTAATTTTTCTAAATGATTTCTGACTTAAATTTAGTAATTTCATCAATCAAGTGTTTGATTCACTTTTTATGAATCGAAGCCACGAATAAGCCTGGCGATCTTTCCCTACATAAACAAGAAGAAATATGTTTAAATACAATGGTGGAACTTTAAATGAACAATTGATAAAAAATTTTTAAACAAAAATTAATACTTAGAAAAAATAACTAATTAAAACAAAGCACCCAAAAGAAATATGTGGTTAAATTTTAAATTTCAAAACGATAAATGGAACTGAATTATTGTTAAACTAATTGAAATGTAAAATGAAAATTAAAAAAACAAGAAAAAAAATAATGAAAAAATTTACCTGTTTCAATAATTAAAAAGCGAAATTTAATTTTAAAATTTATATTTCGAGTGAGTCATTTGATTATGAACCTTAGTCATCTTCGCGATTGTCAGTATCAAATTAAAAATACTCACCATTAATTACTTAATGATATAGTGCGAAAAGTAAAAGTAAAAAAGCAAAGTAATTCAGTTGAAATATTAAACTTATAATAAACAACGCTTTAATTACTGTATTTGTGAAATAAAAATTAAGAAAATAATAATAAACATGAAAAAGAATTTACATTTATATTTGAATTATGATCTAGAAAAAAACGAATAAATATTATAATAAAAAATGGTCATTTCTTAATATACTTTGCAATGTAAACAATTTTTGAATTGAATTATATTTTCAAAAAATCAAAACAAAAAGATGTAGTTTTTTGATAGATCGTTGCCCTATTTCAGAAAGAACAAATATTGTTTTTTGGATGAAAAATCGAACCAAACAAGTGTATTGCTGTAATACAATCAGTAATTAATTAAATAAACATGATTACAAAACATTATATGTTTTATTTAATTCAGTTGCAGTGCTTGCTCATTAAACAAATTAATTTAAAAACAATTATTGTTCTGCAAAAAATTTCCAACTTCTGAAGGAATAACAAAAGACTTGTTTATGCTTACAATTGAAAATCTGAACTAATCATTAAAATTTTATAAGATCTAAATATTAATGAAAGAACAAAAATTTTGCGCAACACTAAGAGATATAATATTGAAGTACCTATTTTCATACTATAAGTATAAACCTAGAGGTCCACAAAATACCCTAGAAAATTATTTAAAATGTCTTTTGACTGTTTTTATAGTGCGGTCACTTGAGTGCCAGCTGAGTTTGGCACTCCAATTCCGGCACTTTTTCAGCCTGAAAAAGGGCAAGCGCGCCCCCAATTCTATTTTTCCGGCCCAAATAAATCATTTAAGTTCAAAAATTTTATTTTTAATTATTAATTTATATTTTTTTACATTTTTCCTATTATTTTAAACACTCATAAATTTTTTATTTTCATAATTTATTTATATGTTTAATTTATCTATATATTCTAAATGAATAATTTGACAGCAATTAAAAGAAATTAACTTTAAAATTGAAAATTTAAACTTAATGAGTCTCCAAGTCTTGGCACTCTTTTTGAGTATGAAGGCGGGCAAACTTTAAAGTAAAACGAAAGGAAAACGTTCATTATATAATTAGCCTAATAAATCACAGCCGTCCACATGGCCACTTTTTTAAACATTGTCGCCTATTGATACTAATATTTCACAAATTAATCGTCATTTTAAATTTGCAAAATTTAATTAATCTAAAATATACAAAATTAAAGGAATGTTAACAAAATAATAAATAATTATAATTGTACATCAATTATTTTGCCTCTTTAAATAACAGTTATACGAAAAAATAAACATAAAACTTCTCATGTCTTAAAGAACCAAATAACGAATAAAATGAAATAGACCAATAAATCAGGTATTTATTATTATAAATTTAACTAACCAATATATTAAAAATCTATCAATTAGAATAATAAATTTTAAATTGAAACATAAACCAGCAAGAATATTTAAGAATTGCTTGATCAATAATTTCCATTTTTAAAATAAAAATATTAAATAAAGAATGAAAAAATAGAAACACAATGTTTTCGTTTAAGGAGTAAAATCACCCAATGATTAGAATTTTTTTCAAAAATAAAGCTAAAATTCAATGTTTATTTTAATAAAACTACAAAAAAATATTTATACAGGTTTAATTAACGATAAACAGAAATATTAATCTAAAAAAGGAAGAGAATCAAAGAATAATTAAATCAAACTTAAGTATTTATGTAAATGAAACAAAATTTAAGTTTTAAAAAGTTTGTTTCCCTGCTACTCAAAAAATAAACATTAAACATATCACGCGGTATTACGACCGTTTACTCAATTTTTTTCAAATAAAACCTACTTACTTTTAGTATTTCTCAGTATTGGTAAGCAAAACTTTGTCATGCTTACTGATTCATAGTTGAACAATCAAAATATAATTTTTATGACTTTAGCTTTTCAAAATATTTGTATGTTTAAGGTTAATTATTTTAAAAATTTATAACTTGTTAAAATAATTAAAGAATATTTTGGAATTAAAAAAATAGGCAATTTTAACGAAAAAAACTCACTATAAAAAAATTTTCTAGGAGTTTTAAACGCAGAAAATTACTATTAAAAGCAATATTTATTCATTTACACAGAAACAAATTTTCCCGATCCCGTTCCCGGAAAAAACTTTTCTACCGGCCTCTAATCATGACATTGCCCATCCTTAATCATTTTTTTAAATTTATTTTTTGATTTTATGAAATAAATATTATAAAATTCATATTTTATTTATAAACTCCTTCAACTATATGAAATAATGAGTTTTTTTGTTATTTTTTACAATTGTAATAATTCCTTGAGTTGGCTAGTCTTTCATAGTTCAGGCAATTATCAAGGTTATTTTATTTTATGACATTCTTCGTTTGTTTTATACATTCATTACAAATAATTTAATATAAGTAATCTAGTTTCTCAAAGAAAAGGTTTGTGAAATTGACTAAACATTTAAGTAGCGTATATTCTTACTATCGTTGGTTTTAATTTTAAAAACTAGTCATTTATTATTATTATTTTTGTAAATATAAAAAGTTTTTTAATAATTATAACTATTATGTTCTTTTTAATAATTTTGTTAGAATATAATTACGAAAAACTCTATTTTACATTTTTGGAAATTTATTAACAAAAATGCAATAAAAACGAAAAATACGCCCCGATTAATCAAGCCCAAAAATTTCAGAAAACACATTCTTAATAAATGTAAAAATTTTTAATAATACATTTCCAAAATTATTTATTTATTATTGTTTTGCATGTTTTTAACATTTTATTATTATTGGTTCTTTATTTTTTTTAGTTTTAAAACAAAAATAATAAATGATAGTCTTCTTAATTTAATTAATCATGTGTTTAACTCTAAGTAAAAACAAGAAAATTGAGGCTTGAAAAATTATAACAAACTTTTAAATTAATAAATATGATTAAACACATGAAGTAAAGTCATAATTACAAAAACATGGGTCTGTCGGTGTCGACGTGATTTTATAAAAAAAACGAATGACGTAAAAACAAATTTTAAAAAGAATATAATCATTATAAATGAAAAAACTCAAGCATAAAAAATTTAAAGTCTAAATTCTTCAAAATTAAAGAATGTTTAATATTTCAAGAAATGGTTTAAAAACAAATAAAGTATTGAATTAAGTATTAAATTTAAAATAAATTAATTTATGTGTGAAGTTTAATTATTATTACCAAAAATTGAAAAAATAAATTCATTTATCCAGAACATAAATAAGTCATTCAATTAATGAATTCTATAATAATATTTTATAATAGGAAGTAATTTTAATCAAAATTTAATTTCAAAAAAATATTTTCTTTTGACTAGGTTAATTTTTTCTAATATTTTAATTGATATTTTATATTTAATTCAATTTTAACACTGAATTTGCCAACATCATTCCAGCTGAATATTCAATTTTTTGTATTTTTTTTGTTAAATGTTTGTTTATAAAGGTTTCGTTAAGTGATTTTGCTATCTTGTTCAACTTTGTGATGCCTTTTGCGTTTCCTGGGTCGCGTAGTAACATGTCGTGACCGAAGTTAAAAGGATAATTTTCCTTAACATATTACTAGGTTTTAAATAAATCAATAATTTTATTTGTATAATTAATTTTATTTTTTGTTTTTTTATTTTTATACAATAATAAAATGATATGTAACAGTTTTAAATAATTAAAACTTTATTAGATAGTAATATTTTTAAATTTAAAATAAAAAAATTAATTCCGCTGTATTGCAATTAATATTATAATTTTTATTTATAAAATCGTTCAATTTTTGCTAAATATTACAAATTATGCTTTTCGTATTTTTGTATACAATAGGAAATTCTATTTGGCAGTTTTTAAAAAAATTTTTATAGGATTTCTAAATATTAACATATTTCCACTTTTATAAATAAAATTTCTTCTCATTTATCTACTTTTGTTATCTGAATGTAAATTAGCAGAAATTAAATATTATCTCTTTATATATAATATATTTCTTTTTTTAGTAGATAAATATAATTAAAGTTTAATATTATGAATTAAACTAATCATGCGATCGGGTATATTTCTACAATTCCATGTATTTTCCTGAAGCCTGCACCCAAATGCATAAACGGTTTTTTACTCGTTTTATTATGCAATCAATTGTTTTTATGTTTTAATTTAATTCTTCATTATTTTTAATGAATTGAGTAATTCGATTATACGTATTCTTTACAGTCGTGTATTTATTAAAATTTCATTTATTTATAATTGAAATAACACTAAATTAAGTTCATATAATTAGAACACTTTATTTGATCTCTTATAAATTTGTAAAAAAAACAAATATGGATAAGTTAATTGTTTAATTTCTTTAATATTTCTTCTGCTGATAAACTTTCTTTAATAAAAATATAATTAATAAACAAATAGACCCACATTTACGCTTTTGACTGTAAAAATATCCAATTTTAAATGCGAAATCTGTTTAAAATATTCTAAAAATGCATGAGTCATAAAGAAACGTTCTTTCTTTATTCCATTCCTGTTAAAATGCAATAAGTACAATTATCAATTTTTTTAGAAATATATAAAACAATTTTTTTTAATTAAAATGAAAAAGTTTTACATTTTTTATAACATGTTTGTGTGTAAAATGGTTAGAATAAATATCAAAATTAAATCAATGGTATAATTGTCCAAAAGCTAAAGCCTATCACTTTAACTAAAACTATGTGCAATTGGTTTACTTTAATTTTAGATTATATACTTATATATTTTAATTTTAAATTTTTATTATTTACAATTAATTGCTTCGTTCAAACCTAGTTTTAAATTAGATTAACAATATTTCCTATTAATTTCTATTTTCAAAGCTATTACTAATTGTTTTAATTTAATTTAATATTTTATCTTAATTTTTATATATTTATATAAATTTTCAATTTAAGTTTATTTTTAAATTGTTTTTAAATTTCTCATTTATTATATTACATGTTAAAATATTTTATATTTTTCATTTTATTTATTTTTAATTTTCATTTGTTTTTATATTTTTTTCCGTTTTTAAAAATTTACTTATTATGCACATTTTTCTTGCCATGAAACACTGTAATATATATTTTTCCTTCATCGAGATTTTATTAATTTTATGTATTGATTAAGTTAAATTTATATAATAAATACCTGATTTATAAGTCTATTTCATTTTATTCTTTATATTGATCTTTATTTCTTTTGTTATTGTTTAAATTAAGTTTTTATTATTTTATTTTTATTTGAATTTTAAGAATTTTTTTAATTGTAATGAATTTTTTAATGAATTATATTGCCTTAATTTCTATTGTAATTTGGATTTATTAAATGTAATAGTATTAGTATTATATTATTTTTTACAAATATAAATTTCAACTTATTGTAATTTATTTATTTTTTTAGTTAATAATAATTGACTTTCACCATGGCATGACAATATCTGCAAGGCCATCTGGTGGTTTCAATTAGTCGAACTAATCATTGGATGATTTACTCCTTAAACGAAAACATTGGGTTTTTATTTTTTCGTTCTTTATTCAATATTTGTTTTTAAAAATTGAAATCATTGATCAAGCAATTCTTAAAATAATATATACTTATTTATTGGTCTTTCATTTTATTCGTTATATTGTTGTTTAAGACATGAGAAGTTTTTATTTTTATTTTTTCGTATAACTGTGATTTAAAGAGGCAAAATAAATGATGTACAATTATATTATTTTGTTAACATTCATTTAATTTCGTATGTTTTAGATTAATTATCACTGTATGTTGCATTTTACATTTAAAATAATGATTCAAAATAAAATATTTAATAATTCTACGTGTATTATTTTTACAAAAGAACATTAAATTTATTTGTTATCTTTAAGATTACTGCATTCTTTTTTGGGCATAAAATTTCGATTTTGCATTTCATAATTAAAAAACTGTAAAAAATTGATTGACTAAAAATTAAAATAAAATGAATAGACATTTTGTAAAAATTAAAATAATTAAAAATAAAAGTAATTTGGATTGCGAATATGGAGAAAATATTAGATATATAAAAGAAATAAATTACATAAATAATTTTTTAACAGTATAAGATGAAAATTTTAAAGAACACCCACATATGTAAATGTTGTCAGAAATTTAAAATGACGATTAATATGTGAAATATTAGTATCAATAGGCGACAATGTTTAAAAAAGTGGCCATGTGGACGGCTGTAATTTCGGGCCATTACTCATTGAGTAGGATTGATTGCTAAAATAATGCATAATTAAATATGCAAATTGATAATTAAAAAATAAATTAAGTTTAAGTGCACAATATTTTAACAACCATGTAACATCCTTTGTTCATTTGTTAGGCTAATTATATAATGAACGCGTAAGAAATTTTATAAATAAATATATAAAAATCAACTTAAAGTAAATATTAATTAATTGTACGCACAAAAGGCTGATGTTTTGTCAATGATTAAAAAATCGTAAAAAATAGTTTTGCATTTGCACCCAAAAGCATATAAAAAATATATTTTTTTGTATGCAATTTGTAGGTTTCAAATAATATTTAACAAATAAAGTGACAAAATTGCTTAAAATAAAAACAATTTAACGTAGTTATAAAAAGTGAAAACTATCTACATTTAAAATTAAAAAAAACAAAACAAATTTAATAATAAAAGAACGTAATAAATGATTATGAATTTTATTTATTTTGCAATAATTTGCGGTTCTGATAGCCTTTATTATAGTCATTGTAACAATTATTATTTTAGTTAATGAGGTTAGTTTTTTTCCATGTAAATATTTCGGCATAAATTGTTATTTATATTTATGCAAAACATCATCAAGATTTTCCTTTCGTTTTACTTCAAGTGTCGCCCGCCTTCATACTCGAAAAGAGTGCCAAGACTTGGAGACTAATTAAGTTTAAATTTTCAGACATTTTAAAGTTAATTTCTTTTAATCGCTGTCAAAGTATTCTTTTAGAAAAATAACTTAGATATATTTTTGTTTAAATATTAAATTTAATCTTAAATTTTATTTTTTGGTTGATTTATTCGTGGTTGAACAAATCTCGTACAAGAGTTAATTTGTTTTTATACTTCCTTTCTTTGTTTTTTGACTATATTCGTTTTTGATACATTAATTTAGGCTCATTAAATATTTGTTTTATTTAATGGATTTTTTACTTTTTAAATAAAAATGTAGTTTTGGTAATTATTTGTTAGATATTAAGCATTCTTCCAAATTTTACTTAATTTTTATATTATTTTTACTATTTTAGGCAAGTTATTATTGTTTTTATATATAATGTAATAAATAAAAAAGTTGATCAAACAGTCAAATAATCTTAAATTTACAATTTCGAATATTATATATGTTTAAATCAAGTGTATCCACGATGTACGCTTGCTATGGACGATTTTTGTAATATCAATAAAATAATTAAAAATCTTATGATATTTAAGAAAAATTCATTAGTTTAGATTTGTATTAGTTAATAACCTATTTTGTTCTAAATACAACAAAAACATAAGTTGAATAAATGTAGGTAGATACTTTCAAATGAATAAACAGTATATATGTATCATATTAATTTCTTCTGTAATCGATGATGAGTTTTCAAAAATTCCTTTAAAATAAAACTCCATCTATGAACATTTTACAATTTCACATTAGTATTCATTGTTTCCATAATTCCGTAATCGTGCAATTCCTCAGAATTAGTGAAATTCCTCTCATTGGGTTACTTATCTTGATGATTAACGATGGATTTGACATCGATTTTACACAAAATTTCTTCGTATATTTGTAAACAAATGAATTGCAACTTTTTAAGTTGATAATTTTTGTATGGAGTTTTTTGAGTTCAAATTTGTATTTTTACATTATCACACATGAATTGTTTGCTTAAATATATTTGGCTTTAAATTTTTTCTGGTCAATTACATTATAATTTACAAGTTTTTTGACAATATTTTATTTGATTTTGAGTTAAAAATTTTTCTTTTTGCATAATTGTAACAATTTTGCGCAGCGAAAAATATTATATATAATTTGTTTGTCGCGGACTTTATATTCGGGAATCATTTAAAAAAAAATTAATCATATTTATCCGCTAAATTTTCATTCATTACAATGAAATAATAAAAAAAGATTATAAGTTAATAAAATGTTCGTCAGTTTTAAATTTCAATATTAAAATATTGTTGATAAACAATCAAATAAAATATCAAAAATACATTATTATAAGAATTAAATAAGAGAAAGTTTTTAAAAAATTAATATAACGAAAATTTAACTTCCTTTGATGTATGATTTATCAAAAAAGTTTGATTAATACAAATTTTTATCTTAATATTATCATTAAATAAAAACAATTGTTATTTTAAAAGAAAGGTGCAAAACCTAAGGGATATTGGCCTTTTGGCATAAGACATAAAAAATTAAAATTTAAAAAAAAACAAAATATTATTCATAATAGTTTCATATTTATTTTAATTACAATTAAAAAAAATATTTTGCTCGTTCCCCATCAATTTTCTGAACAAAATTGTTCATTTATTTTAATGTTTTATTTTACTTTTTGGGTTCTTCGAAATCCTTTGAATTTTAAAAGTATTTAACAGCAAGCAAATAAGTAAATCCTAATCAATATTGTAATTAACGAATTTTAAAAATAAAAATCTTAATAACTAATATACAGGCGCTCAAAAAAGAACCCATGCACAATTATGAAAACATATTTGATAAATTTGCATAATTATTATTAATATCAATTCATTAATAGCTTTAGTATAAGTGTTTTTTATTGTTTGCCTTTTTGCAATTTGTTGCCTAATACCGTGCGCGTAATTTTGTCATTTTTTAACGTTTGGTGTTTTTTCATTCAAAATAAATTTTTACCAAAAAATGATTAAGATCATAACATTATTTTTTCATATATTTGTATGAAGTAAGAAATTTTATTTATTTAAATTTAAAATCAAATTTTTATTTATCATTATTATTTTATGATAGATATTTTATATTATTGTTCTATTTATTTTTGCTTATCTGTTTTTTGTTTTTTCATATAATTTATTAAATTTACTATTACTTTATAGTCAATAAAGTTATTTGCTTTTATTAATTTGGTTAATTTTATTCAAATTTATTTATAAATTTTCTTGATACCATCATTTCTTCGCGAAACTTTTCGATCAGTTTTAAATATTTATATTCAACTAAAACTACTACACTTAATATCATTTGCTGTTTCTTCAGTACCATGGATTTTTTAATAAATTTTCAATGATTTTATTTTATTTTTCTATAATTTTCAAAATAAAAATAAATTCAGTCTACTAGTGTGCAGACGTAGAGCGTAATAAGATGCTTATCAAAATTTGGAGGTACGTACATCTTTAATTTTTGGTATTAGATTGTTTAATTATATAAACTATATTTTTATATACCCATTATTATTAATCAATAAAAAGATCACTATTTTTATTTTTTATCATTATATTTTTCAGCCTTCATAAAGTAGGTTTTATACTTTTCAATAGTTTTTTAGTAATTACTTTTTGATTTTCTTTAATTTCTCAATTCTTATTTGATGAGAAAAATGAACTGACTCTTTTCTCTCTAGTGATCATTTGGCTTTTTTCTATTTAAGGGCTTTGTAATATTTCTTCATTATATATATTCATTTATGTCTCTGTATTTTATTAGACTATCGTATTTTTAAAATGTAAAATAAAAAACATTTTTCTTGCCACTTTAACTTTATTTTCAACGAAATTTGATTAAATATTTTTATAAGCGCATTATTTGAATTAATTAAGTGATTAAATGTATTTTAAATGAATTACAAGTGAGCCTCGTCTTTCCATTAAACTGTCAATTTATTAAAATTAAACCATAAAAGAAAAAAAAAAGCATTCATCACATTACATGCATAACGAAGAACATATAATGAATGATAAACAGTTGAAAAAAGATAAGAATATTTCATACTCATATTAACTTTGCATGTTTGCTCTGCATATGCAACTTTTTATTGTAATTTTTCCTAAGTAATCTTAAATCAATAATTACTATTTTGTATATTTGCTCGTTTTTATCTTTTATTAAACATACAAAGTAATTATTTTATAAATTTTATATAACTATTATTTTAATCCCGTTTTTAGCCTTTATATTCTTTTGTCAATTAATGGTTGGTTATTTATTATTTTTATTATTCTTTCAATAATTTATAATTGTATTTTTGTGTCTAATTTTCATGGCCAAATATTTATGTTGTTTTAAATTACTGATAAAATTCTAATTTTTTAAAATTTTTATTATTAAATTGTAGTTTTTTCTATAGATTATTTGATTCCTTATTTAAAAAAGTCTCGAAGACCGAGACCGAAGCTGAAAACCCGAGACTGAGATCGAGACCGAGACCAAAAAAACCCGAGACTTTTCTCGAGTTGAGACTCGAGACTGAGAGTTTCGAGCAGCACTATTAAATTGGCGTTGAATATAAGTGTTGTATTCAAACGAGATTCGAAATGTGAATTTTTCCCAGATGAAATTGAAAATTCGAATTACTCCCCCAATGACAATATATGTTTAAAAAGCCGAATTGATTGATGAATAGATAGTTAAGCTTAGTAAAAATATGAAAATATTTTACATTTGTAATTTTATTCATTTAAAATATTATTAAAAAACATATATTTCTATGATGTTTTTTTATTAAACGAATAAGTATATTGTTGAGCTATTGACGATATATGGTTAAAAAGTCGAATTGATTATCCAAGTAAAAAAGAATATGAAAATAATTATGTAAATCATTTATATTTATTCATTTTTACAACAAAAAAACCATGATGAACATATTATTAAAATTTTTATTATTATCAATTAATGAAATTGAGGCTGCTGGCAAAATAAAGAAAGAAAAAAGAAGTTTCATTAAGATATTTGGCCAAGGATGGGGCGCCGAAGCTGAAGAGAACATCTGTCCAATTGATCAAATAATTCATGGAGAAACTACTGATCAAAATAACCAATTTAGACAAAATGATCAACAAATTGACAAGTTTTTGATGAAAATTTGGAAGTGAAAGAAGAGCAAAGTGATGAAATGTCCATGGATTTTTTAATAAATTTTCAATGATTTTATTTTATTTTTCTATAATTTTCAAAATAAAAATAAATTCAGTCTACTAGTGTGCAGACGTAGAGCGTAATAAGATGCTTATCAAAATTTGGAGGTACGTACATCTTTAATTTTTGGTATTAGATTGTTTAATTATATAAACTATATTTTTATATACCCATTATTATTAATCAATAAAAAGATCACTATTTTTATTTGTTATCATTATATATTTCAGCCTTCATAAAGTAGGTTTTATACTTTTCAATAGTTTTTTAGTAATTACTTTTTAATTTTCTTTAATTTCTCAATTCTTATTTGATGAGAAAAATGAACTGACTCTTTTCTCTCTAGTGATCATTTGGCTTTTTTCTATTTAAGGGCTTTGTAATATTTCTTCATTATATATATTCATTTATGTCTCTGTATTTTATTAGACTATCGTATTTTTAAAATGTAAAATAAAAAACATTTTTCTTGCCACTTTAACTTTATTTTCAACGAAATTTGATTAAATATTTTTATAAGCGCATTATTTGAATTAATTAAGTGATTAAATGTATTTTAAATGAATTACAAGTGAGCCTCGTCTTTCCATTAAACTGTCAATTTATTAAAATTAAACCATAAAAGAAAAAAAAAAGCATTCATCACATTACATGCATAATCGAAGAACATATAATGAATGATAAACAGTTGAAAAAAGATAAGAATATTTCATACTCATATTAACTTTGCATGTTTGCTCTGCATATGCAACTTTTTATTGTAATTTTTCCTAAGTAATCTTAAATCAATAATTACTATTTTGTATATTTGCTCGTTTTTATCTTTTATTAAACATACAAAGTAATTATTTTATAAATTTTATATAACTATTATTTTAATCCCGTTTTTAGCCTTTATATTCTTTTGTCAATTAATGGTTGGTTATTTATTATTTTTATTATTCTTTCAATAATTTATAATTGTATTTTTGTGTCTAATTTTCATGGCCAAATATTTATGTTGTTTTAAATTAGTGATAAAATTCTAATTTTTTAAAATTTTTATTATTAAATTGTAGTTTTTTCTATAGATTATTTGATTCCTTATTTAAAAAAGTCTCGAAGACCGAGACCGAAGCTGAAAACCCGAGACTGAGATCGAGACCGAGACCAAAAAAACCCGAGACTTTTCTCGAGTTGAGACTCGAAACTGAGAGTCTCGAGCTACTCCCCCAATGACAATATATGTTTAAAAAACCGAATTGATTGATGAATAGATAGTTTAGCTTAGTAAAAATATGAAAATATTTTACATTTGTAATTTTATTCATTTAAAATATTATTAAAGAACATATATTTCTATGATGTTTTTTTATTAAACGAATAAGTATATTGTTGAGCTATTGACGATATATGGTTAAAAAGTCGAATTGATTATCCAAGTAAAAAGGAATATGAAAATAATTATGTAAATCATTTATATTTATTCATTTTTACAACAAAAAAACCATGATGAACATATTATTAAAATTTTTATTATTATCAATTAATGAAATTGAGGCTGCTGGCAAAATAAAGAAAGAAAAAAGAAGTTTCATTAAGATATTTGGCCAAGGATGGGGCGCCGAAGCTGAAGAGAACATCTGTCCAATTGATCAAATAATTCATGGAGAAACTACTGATCAAAATAACCAATTTAGACAAAATGATCAACAAATTGACAAGTTTTTGATGAAAATTTGGAAGTGAAAGAAGAGCAAAGTGATGAAATGTCCATGGATTGTGATGAATTGGAGCAATTAGCAAATAATAATGGACAAAATTATCATCAAAATAGCTAAGCGAATTTGGAATGATGACGAAAAAAAATTATACAATTGAAGAAAAACGAAAAATATTAAAGCAATTTGATCAAATTTATGGCAAAATAAAATCAAATTAAATGAAAAATTGAAGGGAAAAAGAAAAATATGCAAAAAAATAATAGCCAAACATTTGGCATACATATCAAAACCATTCAAAAATGGAAGAAACAATTTAATAATGGAAAATTGGTGAAAAGTCAAAAAATTAATGAGCAAAAAAGAGAAATTGTTGAAAAATATTTTAAAATAAAAAATGAATTTATGCAAATTGGAAAACATTCACAGAAGGAATGGAAAGAATTTAGAGCAAATATTAAACAAATATTTGTAGTGAATTATAACACAATTGAAAGATGGGCCAAGAAAATTGGCACTAATCAAAATGTATTAAAAGGTGAAAATTTTAAAGAATTTTTGTTATTTTATCATTTAAATATTACAGGGCGGAAGCATTATACAATTGTTGAAAAAAATGAAACAATATTTTGAATTGAAAACCCAAAATCTAAAGCTTTCGGATGGGAAAATTGCCGAAATTTTAAATATTCCAAAAAAGCATTAGAAAACTATAAAAACGGAATTCAAAAGAAAAAGTGAAGGCGTTCTGAAGACGGAATGATTGAATTGGTGGTCAAAAAGTTACCAAAAGTAAATTTCAAAAGAAATTTCATTAAACTGGCGCAATCGAACAAAGATAACCGTATGAATAATGAATTGGACTAATTATATTACAAAGCCTGAAAAAAATCAATTTATTTGAACGACAGAAATATCACTAAAAACTATATTTCATTTTCACAAAATTTCAACTGATTTTCAATATTGTAATTTATTTTATAATAGTGATAGTGTTTATGACCATGAATAAATTTTATGATTGTGAAATTCCATATTAATTGAATAGATTATTATATATTTTTTTGCTTTCATACGCGTATTTTAATTATTTCTTATAATAATTTCATTCATTTGTAAAAAGCATTCAATTATTTTATGTGTTACTTCCCTGTTAGGTTATTCTTTCTGAAATAATTATGAATTAAATATTGGTTTTATTTTCATATTATTATTCGCCAGTATATCGGATAATTAGTTATACGTTGAGTGCTTAGAAAGTATTTATATAAATTATTTTGTTACTATTTATATTTAGTTCGATAATTATAGATGAATTTTATAATGAGGAGAAAGTTAAGAATAAAGTTGTTATTTTATCAACACATTGAAATGTTCAGAATGTGACGGCAAGAACAAATGCTTTGATGCCTGCAGTCCAAAATAATTCGACACCGTAGTTGTGTACAGTAGACAGAGTTATTATTGTTTTTGAATTTTTAAATTTGGTAGTCGTTTAAAATTTTTAAAACCCATGGGACGAAAATTTAATTAAAAAATGGATTTGTACAAGAAATTTCGTTTCATTAAACTTATCTATAAAAATATATACCATTAAATGAATCAACTTAAAATTTAAGCAAAAGCTTGCAAAGCACTTTGTTTCCGACAGATAAAATTATAAAACTATTAGAAATAAATGTATTGTTATTTTTTTTAATAATTATTGTATCGTTTGTATATTATCTTTTAGAGCAAAACTCATTATGGAAGCGTGTAACTTTTGAGCCGGAGCGAAGGCAAATGATGGCTTGACACAAAAGCAAATCGTAAAAAATTATATTAAAACATTTTATTGTGGAAAATTAATTAAAACTGAAGATGTATATAAACATGAAGTAATTAATATAAATAGTGTAAAAAAAATCCAAGCTCTTAAGTTTAGTTTTGATATTTAATTGATTTAGTCAAACTCTAACTTATTTGCTTATAATTTTAGTAAATATATTTATCAAAAGAAAGAAAAGTATGTAATAAATAAAATTTAATTAAATTATAGCTACAGGTTAATATATTTTTGTTCGAGAATGAGCAAAATATTATACATTAAAAATGTAGGTTTTTATTTTATTTTTTAAAATTTATTCTCATGTTCGGCATAGAACAAAAATTTTTTAATCCCAGCGCTGTTTACATTATGTGTCTTATTTTTTAGTATTAATACAACATATCTAAATAAATTTAATATTTAATTATTTGAACAGCTTATATTTTTATATAGTATATTTTATTTATTTGAGGGTTTTCAATTAAAAGTTTGTTTTCTAACTTATTAATTTATTCAACATTATGATTTATTTTATTATTTTGTGTATATTATTTCATTTAAATGATTTTTAGTCGATCAACGCAGGAGGGCACAAAAAATTTTAAAATTAATTGGCACAGGTGCATAAAATATTGTATGATATCGCAAACCAATGTATATGAAGAATTAATATTTGTATTCTAAAATTAACTTTCAAAATGATAACAAACGGTTGCAAAATCAATAAGGATTTAATAATGGACCTTTTGAAAAGCAAACTAGGACAATCTGCTTGAATATTAATATTCCTGAATATAAATAGTAGCGATAATAAAAGTTAAACAAATTTTAGAGAAGTAAATTAATGCCAGTAATTTATATTAAATACAATTAAGATATTATGATAGTTAAATCAAAATCAAAATTTAATGGATTAAAGATTTATCAATTATTTTAAACAAATGAGCGAGAACAAAATCTACTAAATACGACCGTAATCGCGATAAACTCCCTGTGAACATTTATCAGCAGGATAAACCATCAAACTTCAAATTTTATTCTGTGCATGGTGTGACAATTCCTTTTTTTGTTCATTTATATCAATATTATCACATTTGCAATTTACAATATGGACAAACAAAAAATATAAATCCATTGTTATCATAATTTAAATAAAAAACATTTAAGATAACCCTAATTTTAAATACCAGATATAAAAAGCTTTTAAATTTAATAATTCATTCAACAAAAAGATTAAATTTTTTTTTCTATGAAAGGAGAAAAAATAGTATTTATAACAAAATAGAAGAAATTAAAGCATACCCTTCTGAAAAAGCAAAAATTAAATAGTCATGAGGCAAATAAGATAAAATAAACTCTAAAATAATTTGAGGAAACAAAGTTTAAAAGTTCAATGCGAGCGGCTGCTTAACATTTTCAGAATAGTTATATCAAAGGACAAAAATATAATAAATAACTAACATTGAAAGGCTTATAATACAATAAATAAAAATTTTCTAAAAATATCTTATCGACATTGAATTAATTTTTGAGAGAAACTCATAAAAAAGTTAATTGAGAATTTGACAAAAAATTAATATAAAATCTAGCCCATATGCGGATAACTGATTCCAAGTTCAGGACAATTTATAAAAATCACATGATAATTTAGCAATAAGTTGTGAATACATAAAATTTATATAAATTTTTACGTTCTGCTATCAAAAAATGAAAATCTAAATATAATTTGTAAAAAAAAGATTTAAATAAGATAATAAATAAGAATTCCAATTCAAAAAACATCGATAAATTATATTTTTGTAAAATTTTTTGATAGATAATGTTTTAATAAAATTTAATAATCGAAAAAATTTAAATTTAATTAGTAATATGTGTGTTTGAATAAAGACTAAAGGATAACAAATGCAACAAAGTTAAACCTCTGGGAGAACTAATCGTGATTAAACTCCAAATAAATTTAATTGGTTGAGTTTGAATTAATTTGCAAAACATAATAAGGACTTTCAATTATAATTTATTATGTAACAATATATAAAATAAGCATATTTAAAAGGTATTGTATAATAAAATTTTCCAATTTTGCTTGGTCTAATATTTGTAGTGTTTATCAAGCGATTAATTATCAAAATTATAACGGCTTTCTATTTAATATGAAACATTAATTAATATTAATTTATGTATAAAAAGAAAAAACCGAAATTTTATATATTATAGACATACGAAATTAAAAAATTATATACTAAAAGTAAGGGGAAAAATTATACATTGTTAAAAATAAACATAATTGAGACTAGAATGAAGATATTCAAAAAAACCCGCAACAATCGAGAATTAATTTGCTTTAAATATATATTCATTCATAAATCGAACTCATACTTAATTAGTGGAATGATAAATCTTATAAAAAACATAAAACTAAAGATTGAGAAAATTCACAAATAAAAGGTAAATACTTACAAGACCCAATTTCTCAAAAATTCATCACCTCCAAAATGTATTTGTTTATTTTCTTGATAAAAATTTTGATTTTAAACAATTATAATCTCAAAACTAGTTTGACTTATTTTAATGTTTTTTAAATAAAATTTTGTCTAAATTTGAGTTTTTTAGTCTTTATTTTCCATAGTGCAAATTATTATTCTAGAAAAGAATGCCTTAATTACTTGGTATTATTTCAAGATACATAAATAAGTCTGCGGGCTTTGTGAAAATATTTGTAAATATTTAAATTTTGTTTTAAAGCTAAATTTTATTTAAATAAAAAATAATAAAAATAAAATATTTATGACTGAATTATTATCCATTGATTCTAAATAGTCGAATATTAATTAAGCATATAATAAAATGCTAGTGGTTAACAAAAGATTCAAAAATAAGAAAAAGTTTTTTATTCGTTAAAAGTTTAGTTACAACTAAATATTAAGAAGTTAAAATTTAAAAAATTTAAAAATAATTAAAACATAATTTTATAAGGAATTAATAAATAAAATTAAATTTAGACTATTGAACAGACTACAAAGTTAAAGTGAAAATTTATGCTCTATTAATTTGCAAATAAATTCAAAGAAAGTGATTTTATTTGGTAGACAGTTTCAGCATGATCCTTATTCTGAAAAATTAAACACATTAATAGATTGATGGTCAAAATAGTAAAAAAAAAATTATTTTCTATTTTTTCATTTTTCACTTTTGTAAATCAATGCACTCCCCCCAATAAAATACTGTTAAATGAAAACCTAATAAAAATAGAAAGACTTAATTAATTAAAAATTTAAAAAAATTAAAATTATCTCGAACAATTTTCGATTTAGAGCGACTTTTTAGCAACTATTTTTGCTTATAAAAATTTTTAACCCTATTTGACTTGTGAAATTTTTAAAAACTATTTTTAACTATTTCTGGTTGTTAACAAAAAATTATTATGAAAAATGCAATTAAAAAAACAAAAATGCACCCCGAGAAGTGAACTAAATACACCCTTAAGAAGCACTTTTCAAAAAAAAAAAAAAAAATTAAAAAATGCTCCCCACAAGAATCGATTTTTCAAAAAGCAAAAATCCTAGCCATGATTTGGCGGACGATCGTAAAATTTTTACGTTTGAAAATCTTCAAATGTGTGTGATTTACAATTGTGCAACCAAAAATGAGGAAATTTTGGAAAATTCGCTCATTTATTGACATGTTTTTCCAATTTTTGGCAACTTTTTTAGCAACTATTTAGGTACCTATTTCGCGATTTTTAGCATCTAAAAATCTCTTCCCTGGCAGATTGTATTTATTTTAATAGTTAAGATAAAATAAATGTTAACATATATAAATTATATTATTTCTCGTACTTAATAATAAATTTTTTCAAACTTTTATTTAAGATAAACATTATTTTTAGAAATTTCACGAGAATAGAAATAAATAAAAATGAAACTTTCAAAATTGATAATTTTAATAATAAAGACACAAATAATTTGGAATTTATTGATTAAAAAAATTAATATCTTTAATTTAATTTTTCGTCTAAAATGATTTTTAATAACATCTTTTGTCAGTTTAATAGTTTTGAAGAAATATTGAAAATTAAACCCTAAATTTGATAAAAATAAATAAATTTTCTAATTATGAATTTTACCTTAACTGAATTTTGAGAAGATCTTAAATAAACAAAAAAGTAGTTACACACTCCATTTTCACCGGATTACGGTAGCCCCCCATACCTATGGGAGGGGTGCATGGCCATTTGAGCGCCAGCCATCTGAGCGCTGCCAAGTGAGCGCGGGCCATTTGAGCGCCAAAATTTTTCAGTACCGAAGCCAAAACCTATTGCGCGACTTTTTTCAAGTGCGCGACTTTATGCAAATTATTTTATTGATTTTTTCTTGCTAACCCAAGCCTATTGCAAGGGGTGCGCGACTTTTTTTTTTTTTGCTGCGCGACTTTATGCAAATTATTTTATTGATTTTTTCTTGCTAACCCAAGCCTATTGCAAGGGGTGCGCGACTTTTTTTTACTGCGCGACTTTTTTTCTTACTGCGCGACTTTTTTCTTACTGCGCGACTTCATGCAAATTAATTTTAATTAATTTTTAAACATCTTAAAGGTCAAACATCTTAAGACACTGAATTTAAAGTCATTTAAAATTCATCAAAAATTCCCCGCACCAAGCGGATCCGAACCCCAGAGGGGCGGCCAGGCTGACGCACTAACCACTTGGCCACATTGGCAATGGATCATAAACATTAATTTGCTCTCATAAAGGAAAAAAAATGACGTCACCAGCGGGGGGAGGGGGGCGAGAGCGTGCGGCGAGAAGGGGGGAGGGGTAAAATAATATGAATTAAACTAATTATAAAAATGTTGAATTAACGAATTATTATTTGTACAATAATAATAAATATTTTTTAGAAGAAATTAACAAATAATTTTAATTAATTTATTTTTCTCATTAATTATTTTTATACACGTTAATTTACCCTTTGTTGTTGAATGTATTTTATTAATAAAATATTTTAATTATTGATTTGTCTGTTACTTTTTTTATCTGCTCAAAAATAATTACAGCACCCGTTCAGGTGTTGACCGTTTGTTTATTTGGTCAATAATTTTTATTTCACATCTTTGCGCTGGTCCTCTCTCCCACCTGCACAATTGTGTAATTTGACACCGCTTCTTTAATATTTTTGTCAAAAAATAAAAGATTGTCTTGGAATTTGTAATGCCCCGCACCTCTGAGCCATTCATTTATGTAATTTGACACCACTAATCACACTTTTCGCAAAAGCAATTTTGCTGATTTATTCCAATAAATTAAATATTTTTCATCTTTAAAGTAATAATTTTATAAAATTTAGACACAAAAAACAAATCATGAGCCAAAATAGTGACGAAAACTCGCAGCCACCTGTACTCGATGGACCATACCCGCGGGCACAAGATGACACTGAGTTTGTGGAAGATGAAGCACCGGTGCTGCTTGAGGTGTTGGATCGTCTGTCTCGTGGGGTGGGTTTTTGTTTCGAATTTTTAAAAATTTAAAAATTAAATATTTTAATTAATTAATTGTTTTATTGTTTAGGGAATTCGTGAAGTCCGGCCGGTGGGCCCGTTTTCGTTTGCTCTTGCCGACTGTTCTGCGACATTTAATGCACTTGCCGTCTTGTTTGACTGTGAAACACCCGTGACATTTGACGAGTGCCACAAGCGACACGTGTTTGAACACAAGGACAAGGCGCGGCTCATCTACATTTCGGAAGATGGAAGCGCTGTACAAGTCGACGGTGTGGTGAAGCAAGGGGAACATGTCATCAGCATTGATACGCTGTATCTCGATAAGCGCAACGGAATTGATCACTTTTTCACATTTCTGCGCACTTTTGGCATTTGCTTCTTTATGTGCCATTAAATGTGTCTGTGTCGTCTAATTGTTTGTTAAATAAATTCGTTAATATTATTTTTAAAATGTTAATTTAATTTTTGTTTATAACAAATATTATCAGCATTTCTTTTCGCTAATTTATTATTAATTTTTTTACGAAGAAATTTTGATTAATGGCCTACAGAAGATTTTCGCCTGTCAGAATGCATCCCTAGTATTGAGCGTACAGCACAACAATGTCAATGTGTGCAGCCGGTTCCACGCCTTGGGTATGTCACAGAAAAATTTTATTAAAAGGTTTTTTAATAGCTCAAGACGCGATGAACACCTGGATGCCTGTGTTCTCATGGAATCTGTGAACTCAGGCAATCGTCTCTACCTATTCGAATTTGAAGACTGCATTCAGGTATTCTGTTAAAACTGAATTCAATAAAACAAATAAACTAATAATAATTTTCCGCAGGTTAAGGGTCACATTGAAAATGATGACGGCTCTTACACACGCGTGATGATCGAGCACTATGAAAAATACAATGGAATACGGGGGTTTGAGCGATTTTTGGCCGTATGTGCTTGTAACTTTTTTGGCTGTCTTATTCCCATTTCTTATGACGATTTTGATTGATTTTTTAAAATATATTTATTGTATATTATTTTTTACAAACTCATAAACAAATTGATCCGAATTACTTGACCTTTTCAATACTGCATTACAAATTCAAAATCAATCCTAAGGACATGAGATAAATAAACACTAAAACATAATGACCACAAACATTAGAGAAAATCGACTGAAATTTTCTTCGGTTAAAATAAATTTTTTGAAAATTTTTCGCCAAGTATTTTTTGATCAGATCATTTGGCATCTCGCCATAAGAGTCAAAAAAGTAGGCAACCCCCGGCGAACGACCCCAGATTGCGCACCAATGTGTTCCCGGCATTCCCGATGGGTCCTTAAGTGGCAAAATTTATATTATTGTATTTCTTGGCACCCACCAAATTGACAATTAGACTGCAGGGAAATTTTGTGCACTTTGGCAATCGATCGGCCGGAAATGTGCCAACAAAATATTTTTTCGTCGCCGGGTTCTCAAAGAGAGCTCTGTCGATGAACCGGTTGTCCATTCCTGCGACGAATCCGTCTCTCCCTCAGAAACAGGTAAAATCCCGCAACCGCTGTGCCTGCTGCCCCAAACAGGTAGATGAGGCAGAGAAAAAAGTTGATCGGTGACTTCTCGATCACGTCCGGGAAACACAGCACAATCCCATCATGTACTGCATCGGAGGAGGGCATTTGAACAAAGTCGGAGGAATAATTCTCACCACTCATACTGTAAGGTCACTAGTGATTGATCTGTTCCGATCAATCAGAATGAGCCCGTCAGACTCGGCGTAGGCTATTAAGGTGACCCCCTCGTTTGGCACTGCTTCGGCAAACCGAATGTTCACCGCTGTACATCCCTCCTTGATCAGCTCAAAGCCCGGAGAGTCCTCCTGTGCATTGGTCATTTGGAAGACATACAGGTAATACGCAGTCTTGAACATGCTGTAGCTGATCCCGTTGCTCTCCGTTGTGCAGGCCATGCCAAGGTGTTCTTGGGTGTCATGGTATGCCCGAGCGTACCGGTTGTTTTTGTAATCCAAATTGTACGGGAACTGTGGGTATGTCCTGCCAGAGGCGGTCAGTTCAATGTCTCTTACCTGAAAGATTTTTTGCCATAAATAAGAAAGCGGCACACTTACGTTGTGGTGGTTAAAGTAAAAGGGGTTCTTCTGATTATGGCCAATGTAATTTTGGTTGGGCACCAGCCCAATGATGACCCTCCGAGGCACTTCTTCGGTGAACAGATTGGCCGAAAAATCGTATCGCCCGCCGGTGATGAACAGCGACTTCATCAGCGTTTTCCGAATGCCGTATCGAGCGGGTTCCATGTCCAACTTCTTTGCAATGTCAAGGCTGAGTCCGTCCATCAGATCCACAGTCTTCACGATCAGTCTGCAGTCGACAACCTCAAGCGTGTACTTGTCCCTATTTGCAGCCTCCTGGTGTATCATAAAGTCATCCGACTGCAGTGCGAGCTCAATGTCAATCTCCACATTGCTGATCATGTACAAGTCCTGGTTGAAGATGTCGGCACTCAGCTTGCTGATCGTTTGAAAGCTCTTGCTCTCCTCCACCGCCTTTTTTCGTTTGTCATTTACTTTTGTCGGGTCACTGTCACGGAAATAGCCTGCCACGCCAAAATATGCCTCCTTTGCCGCGACAGGATAGCTGAGCTCAGTGTCCAGGAACACCTTGTAGCTGTACAGCTGATTCGAGTCGTACACCTCCCGCTGATTGATGTGCACTTTCAGGTTCCGGATGAACGTTGCACCCGGCATTTGGATGAGGCCGACCGCAGCGTTGGCCGGCACATCAACCACAACCCCATCATCTGCCACTTTTTTGAGCTTGAACTCGGTGCACACAAACACCTTGCTAAGGTCCACATAGCTGGTGATTGGGTGGATCTGAACCACATTATGCCTGCTACTATATGTGCAAATTGCTTACCTTAAAATGAAAGGGCCTAGAGCTTATCGGGTTCAGCGTCAGGTACTCCCTGTAGCTGGAGTTGGACACTGCACAGCTTGTTGGGGGTATGGTGAAGAAGTCTAGCCCCGCATTTGCCACCTCAGCACTTGATGCATCCACTTTTTTATACAACATTTTGTCAATAATAACCGAGTGAGTCAAATCTTTTCTTCTTTAACAGAGCTTTTTGGGGAACAGTTTGTCCAACAACGTCTGAGGGTTTCAAAATGATTTCAGCTTTTTTCCTGCCTCCTCTTCTCTTCCTCCTTCCGCTCCCCTTTTGTAGTGATGAAGAGGCCTTGTCCAACAATTTTTTCGCTCCCTCTTTTCCCTCCGACACCAGCGCGTCTCTGATGCTGCCGCCCTTGGACACCTCGTTGAGGACTCGTGCACCCGTCTCGAGGCCTTCTTTGCCAATCTCGGCAGCGATGTTTGCCGCATAGGGTCGTGCCGCGGAGACCATTGGGCGAAGATAGCGCCACAGATTGCGCAGCACAGAGCCAACTCCTGCTCCCTTCTGGCGTGGGACGCCCAAGAAGTAGCCGTAACCCCGCTGAAATGTTGGTGCGCCCTCAAAGACGCTAACTCCGCCTCCATTTTGCTGATAAACTTGCTCAAGCCGTAAATTTGAGCCGTCAAAAATCACGCGAACCATCCTCAGAACGTCAACACCTTTTTAAACTGAAGAGTCAACACAACTTGCCCAAACTCAAATGGCACCTCCCTTAAATAAGTGATTAGAAAAATAAATGCCCAGCGGAAATGCCGAACCTCCCGGTCAGAGTGCGAATCTCAACATCAAGCACATCCACCTCCCTTGCTATGATTTTGTGAAACAGAGGGGATTGAAAGTCCTTCTCCACCACACTGCCCGATTTTCCCTCAACGGCGATGACTTGGAGCAGATTGGCAAAGGTGTTGCCGACAATCATGCTCTCAATGACGCCACTGTTCAGGTAAATGCACAGGTGGCTCACGCCACCACCCAAGTCAACTGCATATTTTGCGAGCTCTTCATTTCTGATCTCCTGCTCTTGTTCATAACCCAACACGTAGGCCAGCTGATCCGTCAGCGTAATGTGCGAAATTTTCCCGTTGAAAACTTTGAGCTCAAATCGGCCAATTTGTTCGGTGAAGTAAAAGCGGAACCCTTTGACCAGCTCGATAAGCTCCTCCTTTTCCTCTCGCGTTTTCACCGCGTAGTTTTCGTCGTACACCTCTTGCTCAAACAGCTCACGGAACTCCCCAATATTCTGCTGGATGTGCGCCGATGGGTTAAACTCGGGCGCCTCCCAGGGAAGCTCGGAGTGCCGGACACGGTACTTGTGTACAGCATTCACAAAATGATAATCATCCGTCTCGTGCAGATAATGTACGTCGGGGGTAGGGTCTTTGCCGTGCACCAGTCTCATGTACCCGCCACGCCATGGTTTGAACTCTTTGAGCAGCTCCAACTCTTTTTGCTTTCTTGTGGCCAATTGCTGTCTTTGCAGCTCTGCCGACTGCTTCTCCTCCTCTTGCTTTTTCTTTGTCTCGTTTACCGCTCTCTCTTCCTCAGCCTCTCTTTCCTTTGCCACTCTCTCCGCTTCCGCTATTGCCAATCTCTCCTCCTCAGCCTTTTCCACTCTCTCCGCCTCAGCCTTTGCCACTCTCTCCGCTTCAGCCTTTGCCACTCTGTCCGCTTCCGCCTTTGCCACTCTCTCCTCCTCAGCCTTTTGCCCAAGGCTTCTTTCTCTCCTTTCTTTTCCTTTGCTATTCTCTGCTCTTCCTTCTTTTCCCTTGCCAATTTTTTCCTCCTTGCTTTCTTTTCATTCGCCTCTTTCTCTTCCTTTGCTTCTTTTCCTTCGCTGTTTTCTCTGCAGCCTTCCTTCTATCGTCTTCTGCCTTGCGTCGCATTCTCCTCTTCCTCTCGCCGTTTACGTTCGGCTTCTCTCTGTTTTCTCTGCTCCTCTTCCTTTCGTCTTCTCTCTTCCTGTGCCCTTTTTTCATGCCTTAGCGTTTCTTGCTCCGCTGAGAGCTTGGTCAAATTTGAAAGTGGAATAATGGCGCTTCACCGGTATCTTCTCTTCCTCCTCAACAAACGAGACGTCAAGAATCTCGCCCTCCTCCTCATCATCGTCACCGTTCCCAAAACTTGCACTGCACCGGTGCCGACCTTTTTCGGGTCAACAGCCGCTCCACTTCGGCAATCATGCCATGATGAATGCCCCTCTCAAGTTGCTGTGGCGAGAGAAAGCTTCCCTTTGGCACACGGAAACGGTATTTCCTGCCGTCGTGCAGATGAACAATCACATACTGTCGGTCCGATGTACCCAGCTTTGCCCAACTTAAGTCAAAAATCGGACCCAATAGCCATGGATTTCGCCCACCTGTTTGGGTAAATTATGCCAGACAGCCCAACCATCCACCCGGCCCCATCGAACATCAACTTCTTTGGCAAGTGCACTTTGAATTTATTCGTTTTATTTCCAACAAAGCCTGGCGTATTGCTCGGCAGAATTACAAAGAAAGAGTTTGTCATTTGATCAACAAGTATAACTTTTCAAAAATGAGATCGTCCTTATAACGTGGTGTGCCATCTCTGTTCACTTGGCCCCATCCTTGATCCAGCGGAAACTCTTTGCCACAGTCGTAGTCGCCGGTTCATCCTTCTTTTGAAGCTTCATGATCAGATCGGTGCAGTCAAAGTTAAGCTTTGCACAGTCATGGCAAAACGATTGGGTGAACTCAAGGCGTTGCTGCTCGCCATTCTGGTTGATCAGTTTGAATCGGCTGTTCCCCTGCCGGAAATTGTCATCACGACACTCATTGCACATGAACGTGAACACACCGTACTAAATATATTGTCATTTTTTCAAATTAAATTTTATCAAAAACCTTTGGTTTTGCTAATTTCCAAAAGATGGTCGGGTACTCAAACACATTGGTCGGTTGTTTTTTGGGCGATTCATCCACTAAAATTTGCGAATTGGAACAAAATTAGCAAAAGAAACCGAACCTTCAGCCTCCATGGCCTTGGCTTTCTTCATTGCGGAAGCAATTTCCTCATGGATTTTGTCCAAGCGAGGCTTGCGTCCCCTTTTTGAGGGGCCCGGTTGTAGGTCAAGCAGTGTTTGGGTGTTGTTGTCTCCAATCATGATGACGTCATCATCGTTTCGAGGGGAAAAATTTTCCCGTTTCGACTCATCCATTTCTTCAAATTTAAAATTATAATTAAAAAATTTTAAAAAATGAATACTTTTATTCTCAAACACCAATTGATCATTGATTTTTCGCGGAGCCATTACGATTAGGAAATAGTTTATAATTATAATTGTTAAAAGCATAAAATGAACCTGCGAAAGAACACATAATTATCGATTAATCATGAATGGGGTGTTAGCGCGCAGCGACCTCCAGACGGGAGGTGTCCCTTCTTAATCAATAGGCCACGCCCATCCACAAACACATAGACGAGAGAGTAGTGGTTAGAGAAAGATACAAAAGGGCGCCAATTCAAACCCACAGTGAAACCCAAGCCAATTTATTGATTTTTTACAGATTATGGTACTCCCTCTGACTGCTGCCCTTTCCAAACTGCTAAACTGTAAACCCGAAAATTTAGCAGAATATTTGAACAACCCCGAGGCGGTGAACAAAGCAAACGCCTACCTGAGCGGCAAAAAACTCAAAACAACCTACCAGGGTCGTGATTGCAAGACCAAAGAGGTCAAGTTCGGCACATTTTCGCTGAAAGCCGCCTCGGAAACCTACGCCTTTGAGGGATTTCTTGGCAAGTTTCCAAAATCTTCATGTGTTGATCATCCCCGTTCAGAGGTCAAAGTCCACCAGTATTTCTACATAAAGCACCGGATCCGCCTGCTGTACCCTCAGCTGAAGTGCATTGTTGAGTACCACAACAAGGGCCACTGCAAATACTATCCCTTGGGTATAAATTTTGTCCGGAAAAAATCAATAAACCCCTTCAGAGTTGTTGGCCATTGAGGAGAGCGCAGATAGCGAACCCACCGAAAAACCTGCAGCAGAAACCGACTACCTGGACTACTTGAACTTTCGCAGTGGGTGGCAATCATCACTCTACTGACCAATGAAGCGTGCGAGACAATCGGAAAAGTTGGGCGAATTCCCCGAGATTGAGTTCGCCGTCAACACAATGGGTGTGACGGTGTACTGCCCACGGCACCTGCAAACGCCTCGGTTTGTGCCATGGGACCAGCCCGGGCGGTGCTCGAGCTGCAGAAGCGGAACTGTTGAGCTGGACTACATCATCCAGCCCGAGGGAGTGACCATCTTTTCGAATCGGCTAAAGACGGACGGCGAGAACTTTGTGCCGTTTGACGCAATTGGTATGCTGCCACAGGTGTTTGGCAAAGCTTGACCCTTTTCTTAAGTTGACTTTGCCGATCGCGCGAAATTCCGCATAAGGGCACGGAACTAAGGTGTTCACTCTGCCGCTGCGACACCCGGAAGTGCACGCCGCCGGTCCGAGCGTGGAAGAAGCCGTAAAAGATCAAAAGGAAATGCCTCAGATGCCATAAGCACTTGTCCATTTTTCCATTGTTGTTGTTGTCTGATGGATTACCCAAGAATAAACGAAAGTGAACTCGCTTTTCCCATCCCTTCGGGGATTATTGTCAGCGGGCCGTCCTCATCGGGCAAGACCCAGCTTGTCCTTCGCCTGTTACGGCACGCCAACGTGATGTTTGACCCGCCACCCAAGGCAATAGGTATGTGTAAAGGGGTTTTATGTGCAGTGTTTTTGTGTCTAGTGTGGGCATATGGCGAGTACTCGACGCAGATTCCCGAGCTGGAGCGGCAGGGAGTTGTCCCTCACGCAGGTGCCCCGTCTGACGAAATGCTAAAAAAGCTGCCAAAGCCTTGTCTGATTGTGTACGATGACCTGATGGGTGACATTGAGGCCAAGAAGTTGGCCGACCTGTACACCAAAAAGTCGCACCACAACAATTTTTCCGTGATTTTCCTCACGCAAAATTTGTTTGACAAGTCAATGCGGGTGCCAAGGTCCAACGCCCAATACATCTTCCTGATGCGGGCGCCCAACGACATGCTGAGCATTCGTAATTTGGCGAGTCAAATGTTCCCTCGGGAGCAGGGCTTCCTGATGGATGCCTACCGACAGGCCTGTGCCCTACCGTACGGTTACCTGCTGGTGACCCTTCACGCGAACCGAGACAACATTATACGCCTAAGGACAAACATTTTCCCAGACGACGAGGAGAGAATCATTTTTGCCCCAAAAAATGGTTAAAAGGAACAGAAGATCGGTGAGCGGGTTGTGCACAACTACGACTATTTGAAGAAGTTGGGAAAGACAACGTCGGAGAAGAAGCGCCGTCATTTGTTGAACAGTGCCGGTTGTGAGGAGCTGTTAGCGTTGGTCGAGATTTGCCTCAACGTTTTGAACGGGAATTTCTGTCTGAGCAGCAAACAAAAGCAGCGGCTAGCACCTTTTGCCAAAGACATTCGACAGTTGGCACGTGTGCGAAGTGAGCGGGGTGCGCGAAAACTTGTGCAGCAGTCAGGCGGATCACTTTTTGCCCCATTGTTGGCCCCCATTCTGATTGAAGCTGCCCGATACCTGCTCAGCAATAATGGCCAATAAACTTATTCTGCTGCCGTACGAGCACTACAAGGGGTTGGTTGCAGCGAGAGAAACCAAGAATGACGACGACGACATTGCTGAGCGGACAAACTTGGGCTTTGTCAAACGACAGGTGACCGCTGCTGCTCAGAAGCGGAAGGGAAACGTCAGCGAGCGGAACGCAATGTACAACCAACAGCTGCGCCGGTACCTGAAGATGCGCAAGGAGCACAAGGAACGACCCGTCCGGGTACAGCTCAGCAACGGTGCGCAACTGCTGAATAAGACGGTGGAGACGGGTGTGCAGGTACGGCCTGGTCCTGATGAGCCGATGGACAAGTCCGTGTTGATTACCGACGAAGATGAAGAGGAAGAGATTGATGTGCCCAAGTTTTTAACGCCAATAAACCAGAAGGCGGGAAGCAGCCGATCGCCCAGGACCAATAAGAAAGCGGCAAAACAGCAAAAACTGACCGAGAAGAAGGACCACCTATTGGCCATCATTATGTCGGACCCGCAGAGATTCGGCGCAACGGAACATGGGCAAATCATCAACCCAAAGACGGGCCGAGAGTTCATCGACTCGGACTTGGGCTGGTCGATTGAACGCCTGGTGGACCCTCGCCCGGAGAATGCCCCTTCACCAAGCGGAACGAAAGAGTTGAAGAAGAAACTCGCACAGGATCCGCAAGCCAGTCGGCTCCTCAACCCTTTCTTTGTTGGATCGGGACGTATGGGACATGTCGGAGGAGAAGTCAAACAAAGCGGCCGATTTATTCCCTCGAGATGGACAAGAAGATAAACAAAATATACACCGACCCGGCCAATCCGGGCGGGTATGCGGGCGCGAGTGCCCTGTACGCGGCGGTGAAGAAGAAGCACCCGAAGTTGAAGCGTGCCGAGTTTGAAGACTTTTTGCAGAGGAACACCACCTACACGTTGTTCAAGCCAAAGAGGGAAAAGTTCCGACGCCTACGCACTGTGCCTACGGGCTTCATGACCGGTGAGTTGTGCAGGGGCTTATTGTGCACAATTCAGGGTTCAGATGTTCAGGCTGATTTGGCCGATTTCCAAGCACTTTCGCGCAAGAACAGCGGCTACCGGTACCTGCTGTTGGCTGTGGATGTGCTATCGAGGCGAATGTTCGGCTCTCCCGTAAAGAGTAAGCGCCCAGTGGACATGAAAAGGGCCTTTGAGGAGCTTTTTGAGCAAATGCCACGGGTGCCGGACACACTGTACACCGATCGGGGACTGGAATTTGTGGCAAAACCGTTGAAGGAGTTTTACGCGGAGAAGGGCATTCAAAAGTTTGAGACAAGTTCAAAGAAGAAGGCCGCCGTGGCGGAGCGTGCCATCCGCACCCTAAAGACCCGACTGTACAAATATTTTTCCGCCAACAACACTTCGGTGTGGGTGGATGTGGTGCCAAAGTTTTTGAGTGCCATCAACAACTCGGTGTGCCGCGCGACCGGACTTAGACCGAACGAAATCAGCGACGCCAATGCGAGGGAGGTGTGGAAGAGGGTGTACGGTGTCGCACAACCGGACAAGAAACCAAAGATCAGGGCCGGGGAGACGGTCAGGATTCCCGAGCCTAAGCACATTTTCGAGAAGGGTACTGTAATTCACACATTTTCCAATCGATTTATTTTAATTTTAAGGCTATATCCCCAATTACTCTGATCACGTGTACACTGTGGATGAGGCCCGCTCAACCAACCCCCAGCACTATTTGCTCAAAGACTATTATGGCACAAAGTTGAAGAGAAAATTTTATTTGCCAGAATTAACAAAAGTACAAGTGGATGAAAACACAATGTATCGAATTGAAAAGAAATACAAAGAACGAGTGAGAGATGGAAAAAGAGAAATATTGGTGAAATTTATTGGGTTTCCGGAAAAATATTGGGTGACAAATGAAGAAATAAATGAATAAAATACAAATTAATGAAATCAATTAAAAACAAACAATTATGGCATAATATCGGGGTCATTCAACTCCTCTTCTGTGAACATGTTCACATTGAGGTCTGGGTTGAACAGACAGCTACAAGCACCAGGGCAGTTCCACTTACACCACTCTTCGTCGCTGTACCCAAAGGGCACCACCCTCAACCCTTTGTCCCTGATCACACCCTTATTCACGGTTGGGTTGAACTGCTTGACAAGGGGCACGGTGAAGATCTCTCCCTTCTTCGTTATCCGGAAGTTCTTCGTCGGGTAGTTGAAGCGGACGTTGTTGTCCGCTTGGCCCAGCTTGTTCAAAACCATGTCCTTCATCTTCTCGAAGGTCATTCTCTCGCAGGCAGTCCGAGTCCAGTGTGATGCCGCGCACCTTCATTTTGTACTCATCCTCCCCGGTTGCGTTGTTGCGCAGCCACAGTCCGTACGCCTTGGGCCCAGCTAAACAAAAGTTTCCATTTATTTTGTGTTTAATTATTAACGAATCTTACCACAAATAAACTCCATAATCGTGTGGTTCGGGTACTCGTCAGCGAGTTCCCCGAGCTGGTCGCCACCCGGAAGTGGGTCCCCCAGCCGCGTCAAGTACTCGTAAAAGATGCTGTCCGTGTCCTGTTTTTATTATTATTAAAGGCTCAGATTTCTCCCGTATTTACCATGTATAAGATGTGGGTGTCGTAGCGCTCCACACCTGGTGCAGGGCCATACACCTTTTTCAGCGATTCCAGCAGGTGGATTCGCGCGGCAGAGGTAGTCCACAAGGCAATGGCCACCTGCGAAATGCCAAGTAATTTTAGAATTAAAAATTTTTTTCTTACATTGCTGGTGCTGTGTTCCACCACATGTTCGTCCTTGGCCTTGTAGCAGACCATCCAAAACTTTTCCGTCAGCTGATCGATGCTGCTGACCTCAATCTTCGAGTCGTTGAGCAGTTTGGCCAGCTCGGCATGGCACTCGACGATTTCGGTTTTGGTGAGCCGATTCCTGAGTGCGAACCGGCCCCACAGCGAATTTAGGCACAACTTAGACAGGTAGCGGAGCCCGGGGTTGTGCTTGATCCGGTCCGCCTCAAGATGCAACTTGGGCCTTTTCTTTGGCCTTGTCGATGTGGTCCTTGCTTCCTCCGTGCCGACTCATCCTCGCTGATCCCCGCCTCCGTACACGAAGCCGGGATACCCGCTTGCTTAAATTTTTGTATGATTATTTATTAATTTTTTCAAATTTTACCTTCAAATTTCATTTTGAGAAACTTCAGCAGGTACGAGTGGAACAGCCCATTGCTCCAATCGCACGCCAGAGGCCAGATGTAGGCACGGTACACATGCGTCACCTTGTACCACGAGCGGAGAGCGGCCTCCAGCTCAATGTGTGTGACTGTTGTCGAAAAGCCTATCAAGAAAAATTTGCTTAATTATAAGCTTCTGAAACCCACCCCTTTCAGAGTCCTCAAAATGATCGCAGTTGTACTCGGGGTCAATCAAGCCGCGCGGGTACATCTCCGAACAGGTACGGCAGAGGGGGAACAGCGTGCGGTTGGTGAGCCGGTACGGAAGGACCGGGATGTCGTAGTGGCAATGACGGGGCGGCACGGCGTAGCATTTGATGATGCCCTCAAGGCGGATGCCATCATCACCGACAATATGTGCCGGACATTTCCATTCCACATCCTTGTCAAACTGCACCACGGTCGGGTGGCCAACCGGGTACTTTGTGAACATGTTCCTTAAAAAGCCAAATATTTTTTTTCAATTATTCATAATTTCCGGCATTTCTTACCTCGACGGATATAGACTGTTAAAGTCTTTCACTTTGATCGTACGGCTCTTCCAGTCGCCCGTCTCAGGGTTGATCACCGAAGCGCCCAAATATTCGGGCCCTGTTCGACCTGTGCCAAAAGTTATTTTGCAAATTTAAATGCAAAAATACCGCCAAAGAAGGCGTCGTGGAAATCAATTGGTCCGGAATCAGGGCAGTTGTCGAAGTACGCCTTCATGGCCGGGTTGTCCTCCAGCATTGCGTTCAGGTGGCACTCCCAGATGATTTCCACCTCGAACTCCCGCGCAATGTCCCGGGTTCGTTTTGCGTCCCGGGCCCTGAGGGCTCCTGCTGTTCTCACTCCGCCCACAATTGCCGCATCGTCGGGGAAGCAGCTAGGGCATCCGTGCCAATAGCATCTTTCAATGGGAAAATTGGCACATTTTCAGAATTTTTTTTCCTTACCCATTGACCTCGATGGCCAAGTTTTGTCCTCGTCCGGCCGCTCCATCATCCGTCCAAGCTGTAGTTGCCGAACTTTGAACTCCCCTCCAGGGCTTTCGACATGGCGCAGGACCCGGCCGCTTCTCCCGCAACTCCTCCTCGGCACGCCACTGAGAGAGACGGAAAATGTAAAAATAAAATAATTTTTAGGCACCTTCAAATATTTCCGGGCAATTGTGCTTGTTTGCCGCGCTTCTCATAACCCAAGTGAGGAATAATGGCGACGCGCTCTTTGTCTGGTGCGCCAACTGCACCCAGTACTTCATGCAGCCGGATGGAATGGTGACCGAGTCCGTAATGTCATGCCGCGTTTCGGACAGGAACAGCTGCCTCATCTTTACCAGACCATGTGCCAGGATTTGTACATCTTCAAAATTTTTTTTGATCTTTTTGCATGTTTTTCCAGAAATTTTACCTGTTTTGCAGTAGTCGGCGATCACTTCGCATAGCTCAAATCCCGTTTCCCGGTTCTCGTCGTACCATTGCTCAAACTTTGCGCGCTCGGCCGGGAAGAGACCACCCGGGTAGTAGTCCTCCATGGGTGGCAAGGTGTCCAATACAGTGCCATAATTCTCAGCCTGTAATTTGTTAATTTTTAAAATTAATATAAATTATCCTTACCTTATTAAATTTGTGGGGGAAATATTTCTTGTTTTCCACGCCCTCAATTTCAAGGCCGAACGTCTTCACAAAATTTGCCAATTTGATTGGGATCAGCTTGTAACTTAAGAAATATAAATTAAATTTTTAATGTGCTGAATTTATACCTGTCCCGGAAAACAGTGGTTGTGTACACTCCTGTTTTGCGCGCCTTCATTTCCAGGAGATGGTTGCCTTGACGGATGAGTTCAGGCCGGACACCCATGCGCAGCATTTCACCATAAATTAGCACATGATCATAGCGGGACCCTTTAAAAAATTTATTTATTTTTAATTTTTCTTATTTTTAAAAAATTTACCTGCGTGGGCATATGCGTACGTCGTCACCGACTCAGGCTTTTCCCCCGCATCCTCATAACCCAACATCCAGTTGTTCTCGGCGTCCTCATCCACGGCATCATCGTCCTCCTCCCCTTCCATGGCCTCGCCGTCGCGGTTGTTCTCGGCATTTTTCCGCTTTCGGCGCTTCTTCGCTCCGTGTTCCATTCCAAGGACTTCCGTTTCGAAGTTCAGCAACCACTTGGTGAAAGCAGCCAGCGGGTCATCCACGACCTTGCGGCACTCCACGTCCGTGTGCCAGAATTCAAAGGGCGACCAGGCATATGTACGGAATCGGCCACAGAGCGCGCAAGCCCTCTCTAGCTCCTGGTCCCAAATGCCCTTCTCAATGCAACGGGTGCATGTGACATGGGCGAAGCAGAAGTTGACCTTTTGAAATAATTTAAATTGCATGACACAGCTTGTTTTACCTGGTGCTTGAACCGCAAGAGTTGCGGGTCCGGCTTAAAGTCCGTTGTGCATTCAAAGTCAAAGAAGACAAATCGCTTCTCCTTCTTGACTTTGGGTCGGTATGGGATGTAGCAGTCGCGTGGGGCATGGAATCCGAGACAAATTTTGCAGAATTTATGACCGCAAACATGCTCTTTTTGTTGGTGATGCTGAATAAAAAATTTTTAAATTACTAAATAGAAATATAACTAACCCGGATTTGGTAAATAACACCACAGTCGACACATTTCTTTGAGCTTTTGCAAATTGATTTTTCAAAGACTACAGTTTCGTTGCCGCGCTTGGTGTTGCATTGAGTAGTTTTGGTATGATATTCATAACAATCAAGACTTTGAAAGTCTAAAACAAAAAGTAAACCAAAAATATATATATATTTTTTTTTACTTTGTTACACGCCAAACAAGTTTCAAAAAAATTGTCATTGGCTTGGACGCAGTTTCCTCGAAAGGCTGATCCAACTCGCATGCAGTTGTGGCATTTCCATTTGCATTGTGATGTGTGTCGTGTTTGTTGATGAAAAGGCATCTCACACTGTAGCATATTTGTTTATTTATTGTGTTTATTTATAGATTCGTTATTATTATTATTACCCCAAAACAATAGTTACGAGCACTGAAAAGTTTTCCAACGTTTTTAACCGGGTCGTAGTGCCCTTCAAGTCCGCCTTCACCGTCAATAAAAATAACGCAGAGTTCGTGTTTATAGTTGTCCACAGCTGATTTCCACGAAGGCTTCATTTTGCCAGACGTTTCAAAACAGAAAAGTCGAAACATCCCGGGATGGAGCACCTCATAGTAATCCTTAAAAGATAAACCTTACAACGAATAAAATAAAATTTGTGCCTGAATTTTTTCTCCATATTCCTCTATGGAATAGAAGGGTAGTTGCATGTCAATGTTGCACCCCCGCCCCAAAGCATGCACTCCATCAAGCTGCTTTCTCTCATCCCTCTTATACTCAGAGAAGCGTTGTCGGGGCAAAACGCATTTCATTCGAAGCATTTCAAACGCACGGAACAGACAAAGGTTGTCATTGTTCTGTAGCGCAAAAGTAGCACCATCGGCAATACGGTAGTCAACGTTGAAGTCGTTTCTCCCTTTTCCAGCCATTTTCGGTTTGGTGCACTTGCTCTCGATTGCCGTGATGTCTATCACAAAGGGTTCCTCAAGCAGTGATGGCCGTTCCTTCGCTTTGTTGCTTTGATCGACTATTTCGAAGCGAGTCAGAATTCTCTCAGCTGCCGTATTGTCCAACTTTTTAAAGTGTACAGCCACCTCGTAGTCAAGATGTTTTGACGTTAAGAGGAAAATGAAGTGGTCGGCCGAAAGTTTCATCGATTCAGCACCCTCGGCGGCATAATTAAGGCACATCGTGAACAAATTGCGTAGGATTTCTTCCGGAAAAACAGCGCCGAACGTTAGGCTCAGCAAAAATTGGCCAATGAATCGAAACGCTAAACATCAGTTCAAAGTACAAAAATTTTTTTTTTTTTTAAATATACTTTTAGCACAAAGTGAATAATTAAATTAATTAAAATTAGAAATTTTGAAATTAAAAAAAGGTTGTGATTACAACCACACCTTTGAACCGCCCAGCTTCCGCCTGCGCGGCGGACAAACACATAAATCCATCACTGTTGAACAATTCGGCGTCCAATTCGCGAGTTATTGATGGCTCCTTGCGGGCCTTCCGTTCATTCTCTTCAGACGGCACAACCTGAAAAGACCTCGCAAAATTAGATGAAAAAATTAAAAAACATTTCGCAAAACATACGGTATTTGGCAAGTGCTTGATGACTTCTTCCAGCGGTGGGGCGTCGTCCATCAATTCGGTTCCATCATCCCCAACAGGGGAATATGGTCCATCGAGCGTAGGGGGGAGGGAATCATCAGAATATTGGCTCATTTTTTTCTGAAATTGATTTTGATTATTTTATTTTAAGAAAAGAGAAAACAATAGTATATGGCGAAAAATAACAAAGAAAATGGCTGCCTGAAAAAAAATCGGGCATGACCCCTCTCCTGAGTGATGATTTAGGCCATTTTTGGAGAGCCAAAAACGCGCATAGGTTACCTCCTACACGTGTTTTTAACCTTCCGGCCCAAGCCATCACATTGGAGGGCATGCCCACCAACTATGACTATCATAGCGAGCGATTATGGAACCGCTCATGGAACACAAAGTGTGTGGCACTACCATACCAAAGTGCGGAGGTATGGTGTAGGCCTCCCTATGTTGGGTAATTACTCCCTTCATAGGGCGCTTGCGCCAACGCCCACAGCACATATGTGTTCCGTCTACGCGGATTTTAATCCGGGGTGTTGAGTTTGAGCAGCTGCGCGTTCGACACTGCTCAGTGACTCGCGGTTCCTCCGGGCCAGCCAGTCCCGGTTATTCTCTCGCTGTACCAATGCAGCCCGTAGGCAGGGCACATTAGGGCTGGGAACCGCCACCCCCGCCGCTAGGAACAGGCACACCTTCACCCGCAAGGCCAGCGAGAGAAGGGCCCCCATCCACACCAGACCGACTATCTGGCTGGGTCTAAACATCGCTGTGACACCCGGCGGGCTATGACGGAAACTGGGTTTCGGTCAGTCACTGCCGCAGCCCTGGATACCAGCGGAATAGACCCCGTGGACAGTGAACGCCCGTGCCCGCCCCTCTGGGAAGTAACCCAGTACCGGGGCAGGACTCCTCGGTTTAAGGATGGCCCCCAGGATATTTGAAACGGCTTAACAAATATCCTAAAGGGGTTTAGTACCGAGTAAACCAACAAAAAATGGGGAGAGAAAGGACAGTACAAGGTACTTGTGATTAATGAAAACAAAAAGAAGACAAAAGAAAAACAGATAAAATTTGGCAATAAAAATTAATATAATTTTTAAATTTGAAAATAGAACGCCAAGAGTTTAATTAATTTTTTTAAATTTAAAATAACAGAACGCCAAGATGTGAAATAATTTTTTAAATTTGAAAAAAACAGAACGCCAAGAGTTAAAATAATTTTTAAATTTTAGAAAAACAGAATGCCAAGATGTGAAATAATTATTAAATTTTAGAAAAACAGAATGCCAAGATGTAAAATAATTATTAAATTTGAAAAAAACAGAACGCCAAGAGTTAAAATAATTATTAAATTTGAAAAAAACAGAACGCCAACAATTTAAATAATTTTAAACATGAAAAAAAACAGAATGCCAAGAATTTAAAATAATTTTTAAATTTGAGAAAAACAGAATGCCAAGATGTGCAATAATTTTTAAATTTGAAAAAACAGAACGCCAAGAATTAAATGAATTTTTTAAATTTGAAAAAACAGAATGCCAAGAATTAAATGAATTTTTTAAATTTGAAAAAACAGAATGCCAAGAATAAATAAAATTAAAAAATGGCAGGAAAATGTGAAAAAAGGAGGGCAAAATAATGCCAAAAATTGGCAATGAATAATTGAGGAATTTTGGCACAAAAAAGTGCAACAATTGGCATGAAATAAACGGGGGGAAAAAAGGGGGGATGGCAAAATATTGGCAAAAAAATTGAGGGCAAAATGGCACAAAAAACGGTGCCATAACAATGCCAATCTAGCACATAAATAAATAAATGGCAAAATATAATGGGAAATGGGTGAACAAATGCCAAAGAAAGAAAAATATTGGCACAAATAAATGGTAGGGGATTATCGATTGCTTTTCCATTCGTAAAGTGAATTAAATGAAGTGAAAATGACCAAATGGACAAAAATCAATTAACAAAAATTGTTTATTGTCTGAAGGTGTCAAATTACATAATGAGTGTGCGGGAGTGAGGGCGGCACCACAAGGCACGAAAAAATTTGCTTTGTTTATTTGGCACCATTCCAACACCCCGCCCCCTCCATAATTGATTTGTTTATTTGACCCCCGCCCCTTCTTGACGCACGCTCTCGACCCCTCCCCCCGCTGGTGACGTCATTTTTTCCCTTTATGAGAGCAAATTAATGTTTATGATCCATTGCCAATGTGGCCAAGTGGTTAGTGCGTCAGCCTGGCCGCCCCTCTGGGGTTCGGATCCGCTCGGTGCGGGGAATTTTTGATGAATTTTAAATGACTTTAAATTCAGTGTCTTAAGATGTTTGACCTTTAAGATGTTTAAAAATTAATTTAAAATTAAATTAAAATTAATTAAAAATTTGCATAAAGTCGCGCAGCAAAAAAAAGTCGCGCACCCCTGCAATAGGTTTGGGTTGCAAGAAAAAATCAATAAAAAATTTGCATAAAGTAGCGCAGCAAAAAAAAAAAGTCGCGCAGTAAAAAAAAGTCGCGCACCCCCTGCAATAGGCTTGGGTTTGCAAGAAAAAATCAATAAAAAATTTGCATAAAGTCGCGCACTTGAAAAAAAGTCGCGCAATAGGTTTTGGCTTGGGTACTGAAAAATTTTGGCGCTCAAATGGCTGGCGCTCACTTGGCTGGCGCTCAAATGGCTGGCGCTCAGTTGGCCGGCAGCCATCCCATAGGTATGGGGGGCTACCGTAATCCGGACAAAATGGAGCCTATAACTACTCAAAAATAATTCAAAAACAAACAAAAAACCAAAGATTTAATGAAAAATTTTTTTATTTAAAATAAATAACAAAAAAAAAATTATTGCACTCTCTCTATAACTAATAAAAATTAACTGTTTGTAAATATAAATTAATTAGATTAACCACTCACAAAAAAATCAATTTAAGCGAAATTATAACAATAATTTTAAATTAAAAACAATATTTGAAAAGATAAAATTCTAGCAAATATACATAAAAAGAATTTATAATTTATAATTGAAAAAATTTAGTCAATCTAAACATATTAAAAATTCAAATTTTCTGTACAAATAACGACATGATAATCATGAAATAGAATTTTTTTAAGTTCTTTCTTTGTTTATAAATCTAAACAAAAAGTAATACTAACTTATTAAGAAGATTTTAATTTTGCAACTGCGAATATGTATGTATAATAAATTTCCTTAAATTTTCGCATTTATAGCCGAAATTATTTTGGTATAAATTACAAAACTATTTCAATAATTCATTTTAATTCAATTTCATTTATTTCGACAAAAAGAAAGAATTTAAAATAAAATATAAAAAATTTTGATTTTTTACCTAATATTTATCAACAAAAAAAACAATAAAAATACTAATATAGAATCAATTTATAATGACATTACTAACTTGTGTTTAAATTTTAAATCTTAAAATAATTAAATAATTTCAAAAAATTTTTTTTTAAAATATTTACTTAAATAGAAAGTTCATTTACCATATTTAGTTATAGAAAGTTTAGTTATCAACAAACGCATTGGAAAAAGGGATAAACTCAGCGTGAAAAATATTAAGATACATAATTTCTTATTAAAATTAATAAAATCGAATGAGAGAAACTTTAAATTTCTAATTTAGTGGGTCCGGGTTCGAATCCAACATAAACTAAATTTAATTAAATTTCTAACAAATTAAATATTTATAAAATATCTTTTTAAATATGAAAATGCATTAAAATTATTGTTTTGTTTAAAATATATGTAATCTGTCATTGTAAAGTAGAGAAAATCGATATAAAGTGAAGAAAGTTGAAACGAGCCCTCAAGCACTAAAATTCCGATTTTTGAGGCCCTGTAACTTTCGAATCAGGCGGAATGCACCGCTAAAATTAAAAATTCACATTAGAAGTCGACCCTTCTCTATCCAATGGTATATCATTTATATTCAATTTCCTAGTCACAGCTCGGAATGTTCCCTTGTAAGAAATATAAGTTTAGAATAATTTATATAATAAAAATAAAAGAAAAAATTTTGTTAATTATAAGAATTTCAGATATATAATAAATATTTAATATATAAATAAGATTTATTATTTTCGGCACCGACACTTGTGGCGCCAAGTCAAAATGACATTTAAGGAATTATTAATTATGTATTTAAAAAATTGGGTATTTCTTATATATTTTTTTCTTCAAATGATATAGCCCAATTAATTTTGATAACTTACCTTTTTTCATAGAGTAACAAAAAATAGATAAATTGTCGTAAAAAAGATGATAGAAGAGTATGATTTATTTAAAAACTTAGACAAAAGAAAAAAATATATATAAAAAAAATTTGTTTCATGTAAGAAATTTAAATATTTTGAAAAATATCCTTTTTCTTTTTATAATAAAAATTGTGTTTTTGTGCCCCAAATTTAACGAAGATAAAGAATAAAACCAAAAAATTCAAATTACTCAATAAAATTCATATCTTTTTATAAGGAAATTTAAGGCTTACAATTATTCAGTTTTTAAAACAAAAATGTTAAATAATGAATCTAATGCCAAAAAAATTAATCTGAATCTTAATTCATTCATTACTTAATACTTTTCACACCAAATTAAAACCGTTGTTTTGTACGTGGCAAGATAAATAAAACTTATAAATGAAAACCATTGAATGAAATGGTAATAGTTAGCAGAATTTTTGAAGATAAAGAAACCTAGCTAATTATAAAAAATAAATCATTTTTATTTATTGTATAAATGTTTTTTAAATTAACAAACTCACTTGAACAAAAATTGAACATTTAAGAAAGAAGAATTGTACTGAATAAAAAAACAAAATTTAATTTAATCTTAAAACAAAATTCTATTTGGTTTTATATGATTTTATAAATTCTTTTTAAAAATAAAAAATTCAAGCTGATTTTAATGTTCTTTAAATAAAGATTTACAAATTGAATATTTTTATTGGTAAAAATACATTAAAAATTAAAACATTTTTAATTAATGAATTAAAAACCCAAAGATTTAAGTAAAAAGAAGCTGTATTTGAAAAAAAAACACTTAAAAGCCTTAAAGATACTATGATAAGCAATGTTCAAAATTTTATTTAGTAAGTAAATCACGCAAATCATTGTTGTTCATTTTCAGAATTTATTACATATAGAAATTAAATAATTCAAATTAGTAAAGTTTACTACATAAAAAAATCAAATTAATTTTGGTTTCAAAAATATTGAAAAATTAATTTAAAAATGAAACTACACGTTAACAAATGACAGAAGAGAGTAACTGTCAGTGAAGAGCTAGCTATTTGGATTGGAACGAGAATGATTAAAAACTGAGAAAAACAAATTCTTTACCCATTAAACAATCAAAAGAAGATTTAAAATAAAATATAATAATAATGCAAGTTCTTTGCCAAAAAAACATGTCTGTATTTTCTGGACAAAACCAAAATTATATAATTTTGGTGGACCAAAGGTGGTTAAGATTTGCGGTACTCGAGGGGATATATAAAAGAAAAAGCTAAATATTATTTAAACAAATTTTTAAAAAAAATTATTGAAAATACTTTTGTTTTGAAAAAAATAGAAAAAATTCGAAATAACAAAATAAAACTTTTTTTAAAATAGCATTTAATTATATTTTATTTCAAATAAATAATTAAAGGAATAAATAAGAAAAATAACATAAATAAATGCTTTTTTATCTAATTATAATGAATGTTTCAACAACTTGGATAAAAGGTTGAGATTTTTAGGAAAACGAAAAAACATTTAATTTTTCATGCATAATTGATTTAAGCATAACGTACGTGTACATTAATGTAATTGTAACTTTGATTTTTTTTAATTATCACAAAATTAACATTAATTAAAAAAATTCGCATTTTTTATAAAGAATTTTTTTTTGTTTCTTGTATTACAGTTTTCTTGTCACAGTGCTGAAGCGAGAAACGTTGACATCATTCTATATTTTTATTTATATATAAATTTTTGCTTAAAATATGAATAAAATTTTTGACCTATTATGAGGGTTTTAAACTATTATTTGCGGATTTATATATCGTAGAAATTAAACATCATTTTCTTTGTTCTAAGGGAAGAAAAAAATATTTTTTAAACATTGAAAAATATAAATATTATTTTTTTAGTCTTATTATTAGGGTTTATTTAATAAAATTATTTCTCATTAATTTCTTTGTTATGATATTTGATCATAGTCAGATTTTCCTTATGAATTTATTATTTTGTTTAATGTATAACATTTCAAAAATTTCTCAGGAGAATGCTCATATTTTGGCAGAGAATTATAAAACCCGCTAAGACACCCAATTCACAACAAAAAAGAACCAGACTCCTCCTGGCGGTGCAATTTAAATTAATATTATAAAAAGTGACCAAATTGTACAAGTAAATTGCAGCTCCCCAAACAAACTGAGAAATTGGCAATATAACATTTTTTTGTACTTTTCTGTTTTGGGCCAAAATTAAAAAAAAAATCAACAAAGGGCGCGAAGAATTAAAGACTACTCTCCAATTATTTCAGAGGCATAATAAAAAATATTTATCTCGATCTGTCTAATTATAATGGGCTCAGAAAATTCAAAATTGCAAAAATTTTGAGAGGTGATTCGAATTGCGTTTTTTAGAAAAGACACCTAAAAATCTGATGCTTTTTACAGAGATTGAAAAAATTTTTATACATTTACTCGGAATTCATATTGCAGTCGGCAAAATAGCCTATTGAAATAAGGCAATGTCATGTTCATATTTTACATTTTTTGGGAATTTTCAGCCCATTTTTGCCATATTTACCATTTTTTAGGCTCTAAAATATACCCTCACCCCTCCCGGACGGGCGGTTGACCCTTTATTCCAAGCTTGGTTATCTTTGTAGGCTAATGCCTTTTTTAATAATAAAAATTTCATTCATTTTATAATATTTAATAAATTTTTTTAATTCTTTAAAAATGATTTCGCTCTCATTTTAATATTTATATTTCTATGACTAATACTTTTCATAATATCATTTGGTTTTTGATGTTCGAAAATGGCATTTAGATTTATGGATATTTTTGTTTAAAAATTGAAATTCAAGCATATCATTAATTTTCTAATTAACATATTGTTCTTCTCACGTGAAGGATTGGTCTTATTTTGTGAATGCAAAGCCACTGCCCTGCTGATTTGACTTTAAAATTTACCAAAGAAAACATTTTTATTTTTAATGGATTTATTTAATAAATTTTCTCGTTGATTTTATTTTAACTATTCCTAATCGTCTTTAACTTGTAATTGAAGAATTTCATATTTTCTTATAAACAACAAATATAATTATTACAGATAAACTTTAATTAATTCATTTAATTTTATTTATAATAAGCATCCATTTCTTTGTTTATTATCATGGTGAGTCGAAGGACAAAAAGTGCAAAATTTGCTAAATCTTTGACTAAATCAACTCATAACTTTTCTTAGACGCAATCAAATTGCACATAATATTAAAAAAAAATTTTTTTAAATCCAATACTGAGATTTTCTAATTCTTAAAAAAGGTTTATTATTCATCTTGTTTCCCTTATAATAAAATAACAAAATTTTGTTATTTTAATTGATTAATATATAAAAAAATGTTTCTTCATCAAATACAAAATCTATATGTTTCATTTTAGCAACAATCCTCAATTCATTCTATTACATTATTTAATCATAAAAAATGGAGTTGGCATTTATTAATTTATTTGAGTTAAAATAAATGAATCTACCTAATCCAAGGAATAAATTTAAATTTTTTAATTTATATATTTTTTAAATTATTATTATTTTTTATTATATCTGAATACTTCTTACGACAGTTTTAATATTGCCGATTGCATAGTATTGAATTGTAAAAACAAAATTTATTGAGAATAATAAAATAAGAAAATAAATAAGAAATAACAAAAAATTAGAAAATAAATAAAGCATCCAATTAGTAATAATCTCTTCAATTTAATTTTTATTTAATTAATAGGTGCTGTTAAAATAAGATAGTTTTAATAAATAATTGAGGAACAAAAACAAATTAAATTTTCGAAAGCCGAAAATCGTAAAAGAATCATCTTATATTATGAATATATAAAGAAGAGAAATATGAGCCTTATTGGTCGTGAGACACAAATTAAATTCATGGAATGTTAAAATATTTGAAATACGAGAACTACATAAATCAATAGAAAATAAGTAATTTAATAGTTTTTTTTTTCATTTTTATATAAAATATTTATGCTTTAAAATTAAAATATAAAATTCAACCATAATGAATCTGAAGAATATTTATATTTATTTAAATAAAAAAGTTTATAAATAAATAATAGAAGAAATAAAAAATACTGAGAAAGAAGAAGAGTATGTAGTTGTCAGCTTGATCACGGATATGAGCATAACTCCCTTTCAGAAGTTTAAATGTTGGCAATGAATCAGTAGAAATTCAACAATTTATATAATCAAAACCGAAAAAAGCATAAACACTAAAAAAGAAAGAATCTCAAATTTAAAATAACTATAAATATTAAATCAAATGCAATATATGAACTTCAACCTGAACATAAATAAGAAACACCAAATAATTACATAAATATTTTAGTAATTTGAAAAAAAATAAAAATAAATTTACATGAGGCAGAAGCAAATGTCAATTTTGTTCCAATTTGATTAAATATTAATAGTTGATTAATATTTTAAAGTTTGGCAATAACGGCCAATGTATTAAAAAATATTTATTATCTTTGATAAATAAATCTCGACAATAAAATATTCTTGAATAATTCCATAAGGAATATATCTGCTCAGCAGGAAATGCAAAACAACATTTAAACAACAATAATACGAGGGAAAGAAATAACACAAGAATTTTATAATTAGCTATTTTATAAATACTAAAAATTATTAAAAAAAAAAAAGAAAAATACTTATTATCTTGCAATTTTTTGAATGAAAATTTACCTTTTAAATTTATAATTTGTGTATATTCTTAATAATATTATTTAAGCACATATTTAAAAAAATTATTATTTAAAAGCAAGAAGAATTGGAAAGTAATGTTATAAAAATAAAGAACAAATTTTTGATCATAAAACGTTCGTTTAGACATGAAATTTCAGCTAAAGTGTTTGATGGTAAAATATAAAAAAGTTTGTGTATTGTTTCATTCAGGTTATTTTAAGCAAATAATTCTTTGATTATTTAGAATGGATAAATGATAATTGTGAATGTTTAACACTTTACTAATCATTGACTATAAGTATTTTTTGTATATTATTTGTTTATTTTGATGTAATTTTTTATTCCAATTCTTAAATTATAATGTATTCGAGAATGAAACTTTCTTGGTTTTAATTTTAAATTTCTTTCATGATCATTGATGTGGTTTCCGTAACATGCAAAAACCCGTACAACTTCAAAAAATTAACAAATATAATTTTTATTTAATTCTCTTTTTATTCGACAAAGTACTATATGATTCTTTGGATTTAAGATTTTGTTCTCCCAATCTAAATTTTTATTTTTATTTAAAATAATAAATAAATAGAATAAACTTTTTGCAATTAAAATATTGCTAATACCCTATATATTTTATTTATAATTATAATATTTTTTCAATCAGTGTATTCATAACTTATGACTTTCTGTTTTAATATTAGATTTTAAACAGCTATCTTTTCAAGCCTTGTAATTTTCATTTATAATAATTGAATTTGGTAACACATTTTTTTTTACTATTCTTTTTTTAATATTTTTTTTTAGACTTTTTTAATTTTTGTAAATCATTACGTTTAATTTTTGTTTTATATTAATTTTTTATTGTCTATAAAAAAGTCAACAAAAGGGAAAAATCCGCTTATATTTTGAACAAAACATAAATTAAAATGTTCTCAAGAAAGCATACAAACAATTAAAAGAAAATCACCACTTATAACAAATTCTGTGATCAGAATCCTAAATGAGAAGTTAAATTATTTCGTCAAAGTTAAGAAAAAAGGTAATCGGAAATGTTTTTGATGAGAAAATGGTACCCTATTAAGAAAATAATATAATTTTAACAAATATACAACAAAATTTACATAAATAAAACATCCTTTATAATAAAGTTGAGTGTTTGTTTCTCTGTTCCTTGGCGTTGTGTAAGATTTTGCGAAGAAAAACCGTTATTTCAAATTTTGACTTTTCACTTCTTTGGATTACAAATTAGCATTACAAAATCTTTTAAAATTAAAGGAATTCAATGTTCGCCCAAAAAAACTAATTCATTGAATGAATTGACTGACTTCCGGCAATTTGTATCGTAAGTTTTAGCTGTTATGAAAATGGTTACAATTAACTTTTTAAAATGAAATGACTGCTATTGTTAACAATTTGTTAGGTATCAAGTGCGTTCTTGCTACTCCATTTTCACCGGTTGGCAATTTTTTGGCGCCGTTGTTGGAGATAAAGAAAATGCGAGAGCGGATTTGTTTGTCAACGGCTCTGAATTGGTGGAGACTCTTGGATCTTCCAACAAGAATGCACAAATTGAACTGTCTAAATTTTAATTTAAAATTGAAGGTATTTTTTCTTTGCAATTTTCATTAGATTTTTGTAATATTCTTCAATTGTTCTGCGATATTTCCGTTGTGAAAAAAAGGAATTGAGCACGTTGAATTGAAAGATGTCCTGCTGACTCCTGTGAAGGAATTTAATTTATATTATTTTTTGTTATAATTTTTTATTGAAACAGATTAATTAATGAAAATTCTTTATGATTTTTATGCATGCTTATTTAAAAAAAATTCCAATTGAAAGTTATTCAAAATGAAGAAAAAAATTGAAAGATTTAATTATAGTAATCAACAGCACCTTTGTTCGTTTTTATTTAAATTTTCTAACTATTTAACTTTTTTACATTTTATTTTTAAAAAAATTAAAATATCGATTAATATTTTTATATTATAAAACAAATATCTAAGAGTTCCAATTATAAGCTTTGGCATTGAATTGGTAATTAATATTCATTGAATTTTTATCTTATGATTTTACAAGTGCACCGAATGGATTTCTTCTTTTAGTTTTCGAATCACATAATTCATATTGTATTTTGTGATTATTTAAAAAAACATATAATTATCCAAATAAATCTGAGCTGAATGCCTTGTTAATTATATTTTTAAATTGAAATTAATTATTTTTTTGATTCATTGCTAAGTAAATAAAAAGATTTGTTATATGATTTTCTTTATGTTTTATATTCAATTAATATTTGCGAGTTATTTGTGAGTTCATTTAATTATAAGTTAATCTTTCAATGATATTCGGCGTTTCATCACACAAGGACGAAAGATAAGTTTCCTTTATTGGTATTTCTTATAGAATTATAATTAGTAATGTTTTTTATTTTGTCGAATTAAATTTAATTGCTGTGATTCCTATTTGGAGCTTCTTTTTTTTAATTTCTCCTCGTTTCACATTATGCCACCAGGGGGCAGGTTTTCAATATTAATAATATTTATGATGTTTATTTGGGTAAATTATACTTTAATTTACATTAGAATTCATATAATTCATTAAGGGTTAACGAATACATATTATTTGGGTCATTAAAAGGAAGTCATTTGAAGACTCTTATTTTTTAAATATAACATAAAGATTCAGCATCATAAATAATAAAATTGTATCATATTAATAACAATTTTTTAATATTAATATATATATGCAGCAGACTTCAAATATTTAACATCGAGATATAAAAAAAATCCTTTTAAATATCGAAATTAATTATTATAGAATAAAATTATATAAAAATATGTAAACAACAATCCAAAAAGGAATTTAAAAAAACTCCGAGAAATAATCAACAAGAACGCCATTCATCTTTCAATAAAAGAACATTTACTCTGTTTTTGATAAAAAAATACTAAGTTCGAAAATTTAAAATTTCACTAACGAATTTTCCGGAATCTTTTTATTTATTAGATTTTAATGGTAATTTAATTAGTTTGCATAATCTCTTCCAGTATTTACATATTCGTTTTCATTAATTTAAAATATTAATGTTACCAAAATAAGTGTTTAGTATTAATTTTATTTAAAAAATAATTTAAGATGCAGCATAAGATAAAAAATTATTTATATTTTTTATGCAAAATTATTTGCTATATATTTATTAAGTTTTTCTTAAAATATTAATTTATAATTATTATTATTACTCTTGGTTCCTAACGTGAAGGTCTCTGTGTTCGAACGTCAGCATTTTTTTTATATTTTGGATTCTTTTTATATGTCGATATTTCAATAAGAAATTTTTTAAAATAAATTTATATATTCATTGGTTATATATTTGGTATCAATTAACTCATTATTTTTAAATAATTTAGGTGATTTGGTATTATTTACAATATGCTTTATATCTTAATAATTATTATCGCCTGAAATAAAAATAATTAGATATTTTAATTTCCAGCATAAATATCCTTATAAAAAACCAAAAATTTTCATTTTTTAGTTAAACAATTTAAAATTTGTTTTTTTTTCCAAATCCACTTCCGTAATATTTATTACTAATTAAATCTAATTTCATTGATTTCAATGTCTTGTATCATGTCTGTGGATTAGTTTTTATATAATTTTGATTATTATTGAATTTTTTGACTCATAAATTTTTTATCGATAAGTTATTATTACTTATTAATTTATTTCTTCTGCATTTATTTTCAATGTTGTAAAATAATTGTTTGGCAGTATAGTGGTATTTTAATATTAAAAAATTGATTAAACCTTAAATTTCTCATTTATATTTTTCATTTGAAATTGTGAAATTTTTTGATTTTTCCTAAGCTTATTTTTAAAAAATTTGAAAAATTATAATTAAATTAAAAAGCTTCTTCGATTATAAATTAATATTATTCGTCTTTTTAAATATGTTCTATTTAAAATGTGTGATTTTTTGATTTTTAAATTAGAATATTTATTCAACTAGGCACTGTATAAATTTGTCTATTTTTAACTATATCATTCACATGGTTATTTTACTAATTTCAAATTAAGCACATTTTTTTTATACGAAACATATCATTTTAGCTGGAAATGTTGTGTTTTAGGGTAAATCCACAAACATAAAAATATTACAAGGTTTTCATAAATAAACTATAAATGAAAATTTTTTTTATTTTTGTCAAATTTGTTTTTTCAGAATTAATAATAAAAAGGCAGTAAAAGAAAAATAAATGAAAAATCTCAAAAAACAGATAAGAATTTAAAAATAAAAGAAAAAGGTTTTAAAAAGCATAGCTCTCAAACATAGCCGAAAATCTTTGAGATTTACCCTCGGAAAACCTTGAAAGAAATTTTTTTATTCATTTGATTTTAAACTTATATTTGTTTTGCATCAGTCTTTCTACTATTTATCTATTTGTTTACTTTAAATTTGAATTATTGAGACTTTTTATTGCTTTGTGTTGATAAATATATTTTTTAAATTATTAGTAACTTAAAGGATGATTTTTAAGTACACCATATTAAAATTACATATTTTTATGTAAATTATTTACAATATTTATTAAGCTTTTATATTTATTATTATTACTCATGACCAATATATTGTTTTAGATGTAGATCTCTATGTTCGTAATAAAAGGCATTTCAAAATATTCTTTACTTTTAATAAATATACCGCCTCATATAAAATAAGTAGATATTATTTTTATTTTTAAGAACCTTTTTTCTACATTATGTCTAAGCTATATTAAGTAATTTTTTTGTAAGATTGTTTTTGTTGCTTTGTATTGAAAAATAAATTTTTTATATTATTAATCTTATTTAAAGGATGATTTTAAGATGTGCTATAAGGTATTATCTTTTATCTATTAATTGTTAATTGTTAATTTTATTATTAATATTAATAGTTAATTAGATTGACAAAATCCTTCCTTCCACTATTCATCTATTCGTTTTTTTAAATTAGAATTTTTGAGATTTTATTGCTTTGTCTTAAAAATATTTTTTTATATTATAAATCTAGTTTAAAGGATGATTTGTTATGCGGTTTTTACTTATGTTTTTATGCAAATTTACATTATTTATTAAGCTATTTTATTCGTGGTGAGCCGAAGCTAAAAAAGTATGAGTGTGGGCGAAGCTAAAAAAGTATGAGTGATGGGTGATCGAAAGGGGCGGGTCATTTCAGTACCGAATAAATGATTTTAATTAATTAATATAATTATTTTAATCATATAATTAGATTTGCTGACCTTAATTATAATTTAGATTTATTATTTAAATATTTCCCAAACAAATTACATTTTGGTGAGAGAAATACAGTGGCCACAAAAAGTCATGACTCAAACCTGAAAAACTATCTTATAGTTCATTTAAAAACTTGAAATAATTCATGCTTGCATAATTTTGGTTCTGATCAAAAAAGTCTCTTACACCAACTTGATCAGATTACTCCTTCCTAGTGACCGGGACACCCAAAATACACTGAAAATCGGGGAAATTTTCGAAATCTCTAGGGGGCTGGGAAATTTTTTCTAGAGAAAATGGACAAGCCTATTGGCAAGAGCACAAAATTCTCTACTGATTTGCCTTTTGAATAAAGTTGTGGCTTGTAATTATCAAAAATTTGTTTAGTAAACCTTTTTGACAACAACTTCTTTGAAACACAACGAAAATATTTGAAATTTTACAGAAAAATCGAGGACGCTTTAGGCTATCAAATGGTACCAAGCTTGTTTAATTTGGTTGCTTCTAGAAAAAGTTATGATGCATGAAATTTATCAAATTATTTATGGTCGTGTCTTTTTTTGTGGTCGTGTAAACTTAAATATAGCCAAATATAATTTTATTATTAGCTTATTATTCAATTATAAATTTAAATAATTATATTAATTAATTAAAATCAATTATTCGGTACTGAAATGACCCGCCCCTTCCGATCACCCATCACTCAAACTTTTTTAGCTTCGCCCACACTCATACTTTTTTAGCTTCGCCCACACTCATACTTTTTTAACTTCGTCATAGCACCTATTTTATTCATTATCTATGACTCATGATGTTTAATAGTGTAAATCACTGTGTTCGTAGCTACGGCTTCCTTTTACCTTTTAGTTCTTTTCTTTTTATGTCTCGAGATTTAAATAAAAAAATTTTTGGTAAAATAAATATATTTATATAGAAAAAAGTATGTATATATTATGCACCAATAAAATAGTCTAAAGGATTTTTTTATTCCTTAAATTTTAATTGTTAATTAGATTGACAGAAGTCCTTCCGTCCACTATTTATCTATTCATTTTCTTTAAATTAAAATTATTGAAAAATATATTTTTATATTCTTAATATTAGTTAAAGATTTAACAAATTAAATTTTTTTTGTCATTTATTTTTCTATGAAAATTCATTGGCAGCATAATGATGTTTACCTTCATTTCTAAATCAGTAACATTATTGCTTAACAAATTATTTGATCATTTTTTTATGCATTCTTTTTTACGTTTAAAGACAATTATTTTTAAAATTTTTCATATTATATATTTTTTTCTTTAATGCTGAATTTATTAAAATTGTAAATATTCATTTAAACTTTAGTATATTTAACAATAACTTATGGCAATTTTTCATCTTTAATTCTTCAACACTTTAATGTAACAAAAATTGGTCTTTGTTTAATTATCAATATTTTTAGCGATTTTATTTCTTCAGTAAATGTTTTTCAAAAATCAAACTTTTATTTTTTCCTTTGCATTTTGTCTTTTCTTAATTTTTCAATTTTAAATACTGGTTTTGTACAAAACAATATTTAGTACAATTTTTAAATTAAGCCAGTTGGTTAATATAATTGAGACTCGGTAACATATTTTTACGTCAATTTCAATCAAAAATTAGATGAACGAGTTTTGGGTGAAGGTCTTAAATTCGATCGTTGAAAATCTAATGTTAATAAAGAGCGAATTGTTTTGAGCAAAAAAAAACAGAAAATTTGTAGATCACAGATTATTATTAAAAATTATATTACTTAGTGTTCGGGTGATGACCCCGAGAGAGACTTTTAATTATTTTATTTATGTAATTTCCCTCTCTCTGTCTCCCGCACTATTTCTCCCATTTAATTGTGTCTGCACTCCCTTTGTAAAGGTCAGACACATCATCCCTCCCCCATATTGTGACCCCCGCTCATTTCCAATGTTCATTCTGTCTTCTTGTTAAATTCCCACATTTCCTCCAATTGTCCTCCGCCCAAATATTTATTTATTTGTTTCCAATAAATAATTGATTATTTATTGGACTGTTTTAGCTCGGTTAGGTAAGACCGAACAATTGGCGACGCCCCTCTTCAACTCAAGCCGGGTTGGCTGAGCATCATCGTCTAAAGCCGAGTCGGCAATCAACAATTTTGAAATTCCAAGGCCGAGTTGGCTATCATCGAATTTCATAAGCCGAGTCGGCCATCATCCAATTTTGAAATTCTAAAGCCGGGTTGGCTATCACCGAATTTCACAAAGCCGGGCTGGCATTCGACAAACAGCAGTAAAACAAAACTGCGAAATTCTTCAAAGCCGAGTTGGCATTCAACCTAATTTGCTGAAAGCGAACACAACTCAAAAATGGCTGCGAACCTCGACCAACTGGTGAGATTGATGACACAGCAACAGCAACAATTTGAGGACCAACAGAGATTGGTGCAGCAACAGTCGCAACAAATTGCGCAGTTGCTAGCAAACCAAAATGCTGCAAACATCGCAGCTGGTCAACAAAATCCGCCAAATGCAGTTGCCATTCCTTCACTGCCGGACATTTCGCTGTTCGAAGCGTGTGATGAGAAGAGTCGTGTGAGCGAATGGCTCGACCGATTCAAATTCGCCCTCGACTGCGCCGCGCCAACAGCAAGTGATCAAATCAAGGTCAAGTCGCTGATGAACAAGCTGAGCGAGATGGCTTTCAGCGAGTATAGCCGCTCAGTTCTGCCAGCTTCAGTCACCGATTTCGACTTTCCAACGACAGTGCAGAAACTGGAGAAGCTTTTCGCCAAACCCCAATCGATCTTCATCGACAGGTATGAATGCCTGAAAGCGGTGAGGGGAGATGGCGAGGACTTCCGACACTTCATCAATCGGCACAAAAAGCTGCTGAACGACTTCAAATTCGACGATTTGAAGAAAGAGCAATTTTACTCGTTAATGCTCTTGACGGCACTCAAAGCGCCGAGCGACGCAACACTGAGGCAACGGATTTTGGCTAAATTGGCAACGGATGGACAAAATGTGACGTATGACGGAATCGTGGAAGATTTAATAAACTTCCAATCAACGATTGCGGAGGCTCGAGCGATCGAAGCACCGATCAGCTTTCGGAATGTAAATGCTGTCCATCAAAAGGGCAAGCAGAGTTTCCTGCCGAAGAACAAATTCCCCAAAAGTGGACAGACCACAACGGCGAACAAAAGTTGTTGGCGATGCGGAGAATGTGACCATCCGCCATTCAACTGCCGATTCAAAGTGACAAAGTGTCCGAAATGTGGTACCAATGGTCACTTGGGAAAGAAATGTGAAAGTGTTCAGGCATGGAAGAAACAACAAAGTGCAAAGATGATGGGAAACAAGAAAATCGGACATTTGAGGATCGGAATGACCTCATGTTCGATCAATGCACTTTCGTTGATGCAGATCAAAATTCTGCTGAACCAACAAATCGTCCAATTCTACCTCGACACGGGATCGGACATCGACGTAATTGATGAACTGACTTATGCCGACATTGGCAAGCAACCGATCGAACCGTGCTACGAAATTGGTAAAACCTTTGATGGACAAGAAGTTCCATTCATTGGAAAAGGTATTGGCATTTTCAAATTCGGCGAGATTGAAGTGAAGCGACCATTTTACGTGGCAAAGAAAGGCTCACTTAATCTGCTGAGTTGCCAAACCATGGACAAATTTGGTTTGTTGGACGAAATGAAGCTGAAGATCAGCAACGTGGCAGTAAACTTGTGCAACGCCGGCCGCCCAAAGGGAGAGAAAATTATTCCCCAGTGGCACAAAACAAATGGCCGGCACAGAAGCCAAAATTGAGGCATTGAAAAGGGCCTTTCCCGAAGTCGTTAAAGACGGGTTAGGACTCTGCACAAAGGAGAAGGCACGACTGTCGTTGAAAGAAGACGCCGCACCCATTTTTCGAAAGGCACGCCCTGTGCCATACAACTCTTTGGAAGTTGTCGAAAAAGAATTGGGCCGATTGGAAAAGATGGGCGTGATCAGCAAAGTCGACCATTTGAACTGGGCAGCGCCTATTCTGATTGTGAAAAAGGCCGATGGCTCAGCGCGACTTTGCATCGACTACTCGACAGGTCTTAATGATGCACTTCTCGACTGCCAACACCCGCTCCCAGTACCTGAGGATATTTTTGCCACCCTGAATGGAGGTAAAATCTTTTCCCAGATTGATCTGAGGGACGCGTATTTGCAAATCGAATTGGACGAAGAATCCAAAGATTTGTGCGGATTGGCCACACATAAAGGGAATTACCGAATGGAACGGTTGCCCTTCGGTGTAAAGTCGGCACCAAGCATATTCCAATCAATTATGGATAAAAAACTGGCCGGACTAAACTTTGCCACCGCTTACTTGGACGACATAATCGTTGTCAGCGCAACGACTGAACAACACGTCCAACATTTGGAAGAAGTCTTCTCTCGAATCCAAGTTATGGATTCCGAGTCAAATTGGAAAAATCGACCTTCTTCCGTGACCAAATCAAATATTTGGGTCAAATTATCGATCGGAATGGACGCCGACCGGACCCAGCAAAAATTCATGCAATTGTCCAAATGCCGGCTCCAAAAGACATTTCGTCACTTCGATCATTCCTCGGCATGGTAAACCATTACCAACAGTTCGTCAAGAACATGCGCTTCACGCGGAAGCCTTTGGACGACATGCTGAAGGATGACGTTGAATGGAAGTGGACGGAAGAACGACAAAAAGCATTCCAAAAATTGAAGGAAGTGCTTACATCGGAACTGCTCCTCACCCATTATGATCCTAAATTGGACATAATTGTGGCAGCCGATGCGTCGGAACTCGGGATTGGGGCCGTCATTTCCCACAAATTTCCGAACAGCCAAAGTAAAGCAATTGCACATGCCTCAAGGTCACTCACTCCAGCAGAGAAAAATTACTCTCAAATTGAAAAGGAGGGCCTGGCATTGATTTTTGCAGTGCAAAAGTTCCACAAAATGATCTACGGCAGACACTTCACATTGCAAACTGATCACAAGCCGCTGATCAGTATCTTCGGAAGCAAGAAAGGCATACGGCAGTGCAGCGCAAATCGGCTGCTTCGCTGGTCACTTACTTTGCTGGCCTACGACTTCGATATTGAGTATGTCAATACCAACGATTTTGGTCAGGCCGATGCACTTTTCCGCCTAATTGCCAAAGAATATGAATGTGATGATGAACGAGTGATCGCCGCGTGTAACATCGACGAAGGATCTTGGAACTGTTTTGGATATGGCAAAGCAAATTCTGCCAATCAAATTTGAAAATTAGGTCTCTGAGTCCAAAAAGGACAAAACAATGCAAATTGTTATGAAATTCGTCAGAGACGGTTGGCCTGATGAACGCAAATTGGCGCCACAATCAGATGAGATTGAGCTTTTCGGCAGAAGAAAAGCTGATCTGACAATTCTGAAGGAATGTCTGATGTATGGCGAACGAATTGTGATCCCTGAAAAATTCCGGACCAAAATTTTGACACTGCTACACAAGGGCCATCCTGGAATTAAAAGGATGAAACAACTCGCCCGGCAGTACGTCTTCTGGCCGAAATTGGATCAACAAATTGAGGAATTCGTCAAGAATTGTGCACCGTGTCAATTGGCCGCTAAGGCACCGACGAAAACGGATTTGCACTCATGGCCAAAATCAACGCGGCCATGGCAACGAATTCATGCCGATTATGCGGGCCCTTTCTTTGGAAAAGAATTTCTGATTGTTGTGGACTCATATTCGAAGTACCCGGAGGTATTCGAAATGACCACTAAATCAGCGGCCGCAACAATCGAACGACTGCGTTATCTCTTCACGCGTCACGGTATACCGGAAACATTGGTAACCGACAACGGAACGCAGTTCGCCGCCAGTGAATTCGCAAAATTCACAGAAGCAAATGGAATTGCACATCTCTTTTCCGCTCCGTACAACCCAATGTCCAATGGACAAGCGGAACGGTTCGTGGACACTTTTAAGAGAGCATTTCGAAAAATAAAAGGGGAGGGAGTGCCAAATAAGGAAATCATCAACACATTCCTGGTAACTTACCGCACGACTCCGAACGATTCGCTGCCGGATGGAAAATCCCCTGCCGAAATGCTCCTTGGCCGAAAACCGCGCACAACGATTGATCTCCTCATGCCGCCTCTTCCACAGCAAACGGAGAGAGACACCAAAATGGAGCAACATTTCAATCGCCGGTTTGGCACCCGACCGCAGAAATTTGTGTCAAATAAGCCAGTTTGGGCTCGACACCGACTCTCGCAGAATTGGAGAGCAGGAACAATTTGTGAATGCTCGGGAGTCATTTACACGGTCAAATTCCCCGACGGTTCGACAAATCGCTTCCACGCGAACCAATTGCGGAACCGGGAAAACACAGCTAATGGCCACGAACCATTGAATGTTTAAATGAGGCATTCCATCTGCCGATCACCGCGCCGAACGTTGGAATTGTAGGGCAGGACCTTGAGCCAAGGCCTGACCCGATCAACGATGAGCACCAGGACGAGATCGAACCGGATCAGGCCCGTCGAAGCCCGACACCGCCGCAACAAGTGCCGCGCCGGAGTGGACGAAACCGCCGAGCCCCTGATCGGTTCTCGCCCGGATGAGCCCAATCAAAAGGGGAGGTGTTCGGGTGATGACCCCGAGAGAGACTTTTAATTATTTTATTTATGTAATTTCCCTCTCTCTGTCTCCCGCACTATTTCTCCCATTTAATTGTGTCTGCACTCCCTTTGTAAAGGTCAGACACATCATCCCTCCCCCATATTGTGACCCCCGCTCATTTCCAATGTTCATTCTGTCTTCTTGTTAAATTCCCACATTTCCTCCATTGTCCTCCGCCCAAATATTTATTTATTTGTTTTCCAATAAATACATTGATTATTTATTGGACTGTTTAGCTCGGTTAGGTAAGACCGAACACTTAGTATTCCCTAATTAATAAATTTACCATAAATCCTCTTTTTCTCTAGTTTTGGAATTGAATTTACAATTTAAAGGAAACATAAAATGAAACTATTTTTTTAACTTTCTGAATATTCTTAAGTAAAAGCTTCTTTTGGCATATAATATAGCTGAAACATATTCTCAAAAAGAAATTAGACATTAAAGCATTTTAAACTGCATTTTTTATAAATATCATTTAAAATGAATAGCTTTCTTGTTTAAAATTAATCAAGTAATTTGAAAAAATATTTGGTTTTATCATTTTAATATTTAAATGTATTTTAGTGTTCATTTATATATTAATTAAATTATTTTAATTTCATTTTTGTCATTAAATTCTTTTTATCTCGAGTAATAACGGCAGTCTTTTCCATTTGTATAAATATAAAATGAATAATATTTTTTGCATTATAAATTCATTGATCCTTCTATTTGATTAATAGCTTAAAAAAATAAGGTTTACTTATTAAATTTTGTTTTAATAATGTTTAAATGCTGTTATTTAAAGTATAATGCAAAATGATATTTTAGTAATTTTAAAATTTTTACTTAGGTGTGTATTTTCGTTTTATTGCATTTTTGTTGTTAAATTTTGGAAAAAGGCAAAATAATACTGCTTTAATTTTTGTAAATATTGTTTCTATTGCATCAAACTAATGATTTTATATTTTTTAATTTATAATATAAATCATACCTATTTATTTATTTTAAATATTTTAAACATTAAAATATTTTTCTATTTATTTTTTAAAATTTTATTAGTTTTTCTATATACAATTTTTCAACACTAAATGTTCGTGAGCTGAAATCGCTGGGTTCATTCGTATGAGCAGTGTTTCAATCTATGGATTCCACTGATGTATTTTTGCCAATTTGACAATTTTCCATTTTTCTTGTCCTTGAAAATATACGAAGCAACTTGGAAATTTTAGTAAAATGAAGATAAAATTATAATCATAATATTTTTGTAAATTTTTGTTTTATTCTTTATAATTGCGAATACTGATTTAGATATGTATTTTTGATTTATTTAATTACAAAAGGGAAAACTTCTTGTCAAAGTATTTATAAATTTCCTTTAATTGATTCCAATGTAAAATGATATATTTAAATTGTTTTTTTATTCAGAAAGTTTGATGCTTTCATAACTTTTTTTAATTCATTCAATTGCTGGAATAAACTTAAATAATGCGTGTAATAAAATATTTTTGTGGTGCTTATTATTTTTTGTTATTAGAATAACTTTTAATTAATTAGAATTTCTGAAATGCAAAAAATATTATTCATCTCTTTTGCAATGTTGATTTAAAATTATATATATATTTGTTCGCAATTCGATGGGTTCTTTGCGAAGTTTATAAGTACGACGAGTGTTAAATAAACTTTTTTATTTTTTAAAATAAAAATAACAGCAAGAGTTTACTTGTTTTGTTGATATTTATTATTTTTGCTTTCTAAAATTTTTTTCGACTGAATTTTTGCTCCTAATATCATAATTTTCTTCTTCAAAATCTTTAAGGTGCATGTGAGCCTTAGATTTTAAAAATTAAGCATTAAAACTATGAAATAAATTAATTGGATGATAATTTAAAGATTTATATAAGGTAGTGTTAATTATTGAAATATTATTATGTAAAATTAATTTTTATTTACCCAATATTGAAAAAAAAAATGAAAAATTGATATTTGTTTGGTTTTGATATAAATAAAAAATTAAATTCTGAAATAGAAAAAAAAAAGGTTCAAAAATATATAAATATTTAAATTTACAATACAAATAAAAATAAAAGAAATAAAAAATTATTATGGATAAAGTTATTTTCAAAAAATAATGAATATTTTTATTATAGAGATAAATTAAATCATTATAATTCATGGTATATTTAATAAAAATATATTGAATAAGTGGGAACATTTCAATTGAATGACCCCAACAAGATGATAGAAGAACAGGCTATCGTCAATTAATTGTTAAAAAAGTTTAAAATAAGATTGTAAATAAAATAAACATAAAACAGAATTTTAAATTGTTGAAATATCAAAAAATTAATATTGTATTGAATAAATATTTTATTCACAGCGATAAGCAGCAAGTCAAAAGCCAATTCAGTTTTCTCTTTCTAATTTTTAAATTTTCAAATAAAATATAATAATTTTAAATTTAAATTTGCTTTACAAATAAAAAATTCATATTATAACACTATTAATCATCAATTATACAAGCTAAAAGTAAGATAAAAACTCGTGAAATATTGTAGAAATATGTTCGCAAATAATCTGCAATTTAAGTATCGTTTTAATATTAAATTGACCAATTGCTGAAATTTTTAGTTGATTATATTCTTCCACCAAAAAATCAAACTACATATATTCATTAGTTTACATGACTCTAAAGCAAAACTGTTAGATCTGAATATTTATTTTGCCCACT
>SIJG01000038.1:901139-965902 GCA_023374025.1 Heterodera schachtii | reverse complement strand
AAATCATAATTTTGGTAATTAATAGAGACATTATTAATTTAATGCATTCTTCAATATAATATTGTATTGTTTTATTCTAAACATTATTAACTTTGCTTAAGACATTAGGTTTATGGTTTTATTTATTAATATGTATTTAAAAACTAAAGATAATGGTATAACCAATGTTTCAGTAATTACTGTTTTAGAATTGAATCTAAGTTATATAGTTGTAATTAGAATGTGTTTAATCACTTTTTTATTACCTTGACAAAACCAAATGGAATAATGGTATTTTTCATTCCAATTCAAAGTGGAGACAATTAGGTTTTTAAAATTAGTTATACTATTTAAAATTGTAATTAAATATTGAATATTGGCCTTGTGTATTTTTGTACAAAATAAAAACAGAATATTTTTGAATAAAATAATGTGCAACATCAGTTATTTTCTGTAAATATATAATAATTCAATAAATATATTAAATAATTGAATCATAAACAATTAGAATTTAATGAACGCGATTTGAAGTTATAAAAATTAAAGCAAAGAGAAACCCAAAAAAAAGACCAAATGGTATGAAAATACTATGGACTACAAATCTTTTTTAAAATCAAAATTGAAAAAATTAATATGCTTATAAATCGGTATTAATATCTATAAAAATAAACAGTTGGAAGCAGATAAAGACTTTTAAAACATTTTCAAATTATATATAAAATAGTAAAATGTCAATAGGAAGATGCCTAACAATTATAGCAGAAAACTTTTTTGGATCTTTTTAAAAGAATTAAAACAAGAAATTTTTGAAAATTTTAGGCAATAGGATTGTCATAAATTTTAACTTAAATTAATTTTAATAATACTTAAGCATAAAAGTAAAATTTTAAAAGATTAAAAGCTTCTTTTTAAAAGTTAAAATTTAAAAAAATGAAAGAACTAGGAAAAATTGTATGTTGTAACTAAAACAAAACAACAATGCACAATTTTACAGTAAATTAATTGATTCAAAAAATTGTTTCATTAAAGTAATTAAAAAATAAATTATGTTAAGGTTCAACTAAATAGTTTTAATTTATTTAAACATTATTGAATAAACAGTAAATACAAATAAAATTTCTTTAAAAAGATTGTAAATTGTTATTAGAATAGAATTTTAATTTTCTTAATTGTTTAATAATTTTTATAATTAATAATTTAAAAATGATCAGTCAAAACATTCTTCGGTTTCGTCAGCATCCTTCTTTGTATATTTATTTTGTCTTTTTAGGAAGTACGGTTGTGTTGTTAAATTATGAATCATAACACCGAAAATGGCTCGGCCGCTTCGCGGCCTCGCACCCGTCTCTTGGCAATTTCTTATGGCACAACAATTTTAACATTCTACTGATCTTTTTGTTTCTTGTCATTTCTTATACACCCTCGGCATTCAAATCACTGGGACTTACTATCACATGGACTCAACCCTCAGGCATTCCAATCACTGGGATTCAACCTCAGCAAATTTCTTCAGCCTTTTTCTTTTTGTTGCCTTGGGATGTTGAACCGTTGGGGAGGGCTCGGCCGCTTCGCGGCCTCGTAAGGGGGCCTTCGGCCCCCCTCACAAATTTCTGCGCCAAAGGTACTCACTCGGCCGCTTCGCGGCCTCGTTCGGGGGCCTTCGGCCCCCCTCACCAATTTCTGCGCCAAAGGTACTCACTCGGCCGCTTCGCGGCCTCGTTCGGGGGCCTTCGGCCCCACTCACCAATTTTCTGCGCCAAAGGTACTCACTCGGCCGCTTCGCGGCCTCGTTCGGAGGCCTTCGGCCCCCTCAACAATTTTCTGCGCCAAAGGTACTCACTCGGCCGCTTCGCGGCCTCGTTCGGGGGCCTTCGGCCCCACTCACCAATTTTCTGCGCCAAAGGTACTCACTCGGCCGCTTCGCGGCCTCGTTCGGGGGCCTTCGGCCCCACTCACCAATTTTCTGCGCCAAAGGTACTCACTCGGCCGCTTCGCGGCCTCGTTCGGGGGCCTTCGGCCCCACTCACCAATTTTCTGCGCCAAAGGTACTCACTCGGCCGCTTCGCGGCCTCGTTCGGGGGCCTTCGGCCCACCTCACCAATTTTCTGCGCCAAAGGTTAAAGTTATTAGCATTTTCCTCATTTTCTTTGTTTCTTGCAATTTTCTTACGGACAACATTTCTTAACATTCATTTTATACAAATTTTTAAACAAATTCTCATTCATTCATTTAAGTGCATATTATAAACAAAATTCATTATCATTTACATAAACAAAACAATAGCTTTTTACACAAACTGACAAAACAAAAAAGCAAAACCAAATATTTCATTTTTCAAATCATTAATCAACACATGTGTTATCTTTAAAGCATGAGAGACACAATAGTATGGATCGTAAAACAATAAATTTTAAAAACGTTGAGAAATTTCACTTATGTGTCTCATGGATGAGAAGCACAATAGTGCAACCTCATACAATAACAAATCTTTTTAACAACTTCAGCACAATTGTTATATCTCGGAAATTTTCCTTATTCTTTTATTGCCTTTTTTATATAATTAAAGATGGGGTGAAAATAAGGAAGGGATGCGAGACAAATTTCCCATTGTCTCTCCCTTTCCTTTCTTTTACTCTTTTTTCTTTTCCATTGCAATTTACTCTCTCTTTTCCCCCACTCCCTCCCTCTCCCACACACACGCACGCATCCAACAGACTGCTGCTGCACAGCCGCACGCGTCTGTCCACACTGTCTGCCCATCCCATCCGCCGCGTCCCCGCATAGACAGACAGGCAGACAGTGCGCTATCTCCCTTCTTCCCTCTTACTAACCACCACAACACGGGAAGAAAATCTTTTCTCTCACAACTATTTCTTTTTGCTTTTTTCTTTGTCAATACTATTTCTTTTGCATTTTTCTTTTTCTTAACAATTTCTTTTCATCTCTTTTTCTTTCGCATTTCTCCCCACACAAATTTAAATAAAGCGCCACACAAACACAACGCCATGGAACTGACAAACACTCAACTTTATTATATAGGATTTCTCTAAATGACACTATTTACATCATTATTATCGTCTCTTCTATTTCATATAATGAACTTTTTTGGAAACAATTATAAGATAAGTTTATCTTCATTTATTTTTATTTATAACCAATTAATTTAATAACTTTTCATTTTACTTATTATTAAACTTATTTTACAAAAATGCTTTAATAAATTTAATTGGATGAATATTCCTCTTTATACATTTTTTTTATTCATTTATATATACATTTGCCGGTTTCCATTGTATGAAGTGAATTGCTTTGTAAATAGAATCCAAAATCTCGATAAAATACTTAATATTGAGTTTTTTATATTAACTTTTAATAATTAATTAAATTGATAATATTATTGTCAATTTCAATAAGTTCCCAGAAAATTGCTTAAAGTATATAAAATTATTATTTTATGCTATATCTTATAATTTCATTTTATAGGTATTTAATAAATTATTGAAGTTATTGTTATTTTTATATATTGTGGACATTTTACATACAAAAAAATTAAATGTTTAAATATTAATTTTTAATTTTTTTTTACTATAAAAGTGTTATTTTAAATATAAAATAAATATTTTTACAAATACGACGATTAAAAAATTTATAAAAGTAAATTATTAAATTGCTTTAGTAAGAAATTAAGTTCATTTGTAAACTTTTATATTTTTTATCTTGGCCCGAATGTTTTCATTTTCTTTGCGCCTATGCGATGACTCGAGAATTACGGTTTTTCATTCTTTTATTTCTCAAAATATTTATTTTCTTTGTGGCAATTACATTAAATAAATCAAAATAATTTACTTATTTACTTTTGTTCCATGAAAATAAAACGATTAAAAAATGATAATTTAAAAAAAAACAAAATTAAATAACTAAATCCAATAAAGAAAGTATATAGTATTTTAAAAAGGATTACCATAAAAATTTTTGGTAAATCAACTTAAAAGATATATTTGTTAAAACGGGAAATTAAAATTAGAAGAATTTTAAAATTTTAGTATGATCTTCTAGGGAAGACTTATGAAGTATTTATGTTCTTTGTGGCAAATAAATAAAACAATTAAAAATGTAAAAATTTGCGTTGTTAACACACCGTAGAATATAAAAATAATTTTTTTATCAATTTTTAAAACCTTGCCTGCGGGCAAGAAACAAGTGATTGAAATTCAGGAATTAATTTAAAAGTAAAATCAAATCTTTAATTGTAATAATAAACTCAGGAGTAACATTGAAATAAATAAATTTTTATATGCGTTCTCAGATAATACTTATGAAATATTTTTGCTCTTTCTGGCAATTACATTAAATAAACCAAATTGTTTTAATGAAAAGAGCATTTACAAAGCCATTTTAAAAATTATATATTTTATTTAAAGTGGATCGACACAAATATTATAGCCTATTTAATTAGATAAACATTAAACTATAAAAAAATGAATATAATTATTTAATAACATAAAATATAAAACTAACAATTTCTTGGAAATTACTAGAATATCAAATATTATTTAAGATTTGTTCTGAGTAATTTTTAATAAAAAATAATTAAACTTAGAAACTAACATATAAATTTTCTTTTTCAATATAAATAACAAAAAATAAATAAATTCAAAAGACATACAAACTAAAAACATCAAAGAATGAGAATGGGTACATAAAGCAAAGCAAGCATTAATCGTAAAATTCTGGCCGACTCCACAAGATTTTGAACAGTCCCGAAGTACCATACTAGAGCAGCTAGAGACAATTGTACGCTGAAATAAAAAGCAAAAATTAAAATAATTGAAAATTATTATATAAATTATTTAAAATAAAAATTCTTGACTAAACATTTAAACGTAGAGAGAATTACTACGTTTGAAAACCTATTTAAAAAATTTCATTTTAAATAAAACTTGTTAAATTAATCCAGTAATCAGAAAAACAAATAATATTAAATCAACAAAATATCCACTTTATGGTGTATAAATTTTTTATTAAACGTTATTGAATTGCCTATTTATTTATTTTTTATAAAAAATATAATGTTTATTCTTTCTTTTCATTATTTATTCTACATCATCTTAAATTCTATTTCGCCTAATTTAATTAGTAAAAATTTCTTCTTGAAAATAGCCAAAATAATGAATATGTGTTTTATCATAAATTTGGAAAAGAATAGTGTCTCTGCATGTATAAATGAATCAAACTTATATAATATTAATTTTACTCAAAGGAATTTAAGGAAAGAAAAAAACAAATAAGAACACTAAATCAAAAAGATTTAAAACTATTTATGTTTATTGGAATTTTGGAGAAAAAAATCAAAAAATATTTCACTCATCATTCATTAAAGCACTTACAGTTGTTCTAGATCCTTTGAAATTCGGAGAAGAAATGGCTTGACAATTAAAAAAAACATTTATTAAATGACACCTGAATTTTCATAAAAGCATAAAAATGTATTTGGTTTATACAAATTATTTGAATTCAATTTAAGGGGTATTGGATCTTAAATGATCTAAGAAAGCATAAAGTTTTAATAAGAATATTAGAAAAGGTTAAATATTAAATAATTATTAATTCATCCATTGATGGCTATATTAAAATATTATTTTGAAAAAATTTACTATTGCTGACCAATGAAATATCATTAGAAAAAAAATGAAATGGAAAATTAGTAAGTCTTAAAAATAAAAATCATAAATCAATTAACATAAAAACCATAGTTCACTAAAGGAATAAACATTCTTTTGGAAAGAAAGATTTCTATTGATCTAATGTAATTTAAGAAGCATAAATATCAAAAACTTTTTAATGATTTAAAAAGAATTATATAAAAAACTATTAAAGAAAAAATAATGTTAAATAAAAAAATAAATAATTCATTTATTAAAATAAAATTGTAAAAAATATAACAAACCGCAATGAAAATGGAAGAAAATTAAATTTATAAACACAATTCAAAGAAATATTTTTTTACTCATTCAATCATGAAATATATATAATTTTTATTAAAATAATTTAAATATCATAAATATACATTTATTGGAAAAAACAAAAATCAGGGTTAAGCAAAAATATATGAATTATTCAAACTATTTCATTTAAAAATTGAAAACTACGCTTTAATAATTATTTGACAAAAACATTTTATTTTAATAACTAATAAGTTTAATTTAATTTTTTCATTACTAAATAATGACTATGATAGAGCATAATAATAAATTTAAAATTTTGTTCAAAAAGTAAATTTTATTATTTTTAACCCAAATCAACTAGATTATTAAATTGCACTATATTTTGCATAAATGTTTAGTCGGAATATATATATAATGAAATTAAAAAACTTAAGATGATGTACAAAGACAATTAATCAATTAAATAAATTTGATAATAATAAAATAAAATTCTTCAACGCTAAACCTATATTATTTAATTTAAATGTTAAAGAATTGGGTCGACCCCTTGTTAAATAAAATTTACAATCCAGAGAATTCGATCTCCCGAATTCAAAATTAAGTGTAAAATAAAATTAGAGAATGCAGTGTAATTCATATACATATATAGAAATTACAGATTTAATTAAAGAATGAAACAATGCAAAATAAAGAACAAATAAAACAAAATCTACGACATTGAAAATTATTGCTTTTATTTTATTTATTTTTACTTGTAAGCTCATGATTTTCATATATAAATGTATATATAATTTAATTTACACTCTACAAAAAATCGTTCATACCTGTGGCCGCCTTCGCTTGATCCTCAGCGATTATACGGTTTACATAATTTTTATCAAAGATTATTTGGCATATTTTTGATGGAAAGCGGCACCAAATGGCCAAATTTGGTGTGTGGCATATGCCTTGTTTAAAAAGTAATTTAATTTTTTATTCAGGATTATAAAAACTATTTTCTTTTCGTATTTGTAAATTATAATTTATTATTGATTTTAAATGAATGCTGTCATATTTTTAATTTATTTTTACCTTTTTTTTGTTAATAGAAAGGGGTACTGAAAATTACAAAATTCGTCTAGTGAAATTTGATGGTGAAAAAACCTTCAATAATAAATAAATAAATTTTTGTTAAAAAATATTCAAGAGCTAAAGTCGCGATCGAATTGTGTTGTGGTGATAGTGGTTAAAAATGTATTATAACTTTGATAAATTAGGGTTTAATTTTTCATTTAGTTTTAATTATTTAGTTTATTTCTTGTTTGGAATGTTTTACATATTGCCACCGTTAGTAAATCGATTTTTTGGCACTAATTGCATGTACCCAATTTCCATCTAACCGTACATATATCATTAAATATAAACATAATTAAATTCGTATTATTTAAAATATATTACGAAGGTTAAAAAATTGAGTTGTTTATACGAACAAAATTCCCAGTGCATGAGATGGTAATTAATTTAGTGCGATAAAAAATTTCTTTTATAATGCATACCCATTTGCAAATTTAATAAAAGAAGATATAAATATATTTAAATAATATCGAATACAAGAAATTTAAAAAGGAATAATAATCAGAATATTTACAATTAATCACTAAAAGTTCAGAAAATAAGAAATTTTAATATTTTGTTTAAAAAATCAATAGTAAATATGAAGAACTTAAAAATAAATTAATGATATATACATATAATCTTAAAGCACAAAAGTTAAAAATAGCTGCCAAAACTTGAGAATAGGCAGTACTTATTCGATCTGTTCATGGCGCATAAAATTGTTTATGGCCAAACAGATCTGAAACTTTTCTCCATTTTTAAACCATCAACACGATTCAATATTCCTTTCTACCGATTTAACACAAAATATAAACTAGGCAAAAAATTCATTCCCTTTGCTGGAAGGGCAACCAAATTGTGGAATCAACTCGATAAAGAACTAATAAAAACAAATTCTTTTAAAAAAATTAAAATTAAAATTCTTTGAGATAATGCTTATGAACGTTTTGATCGTTTTACAAATTATATGTATTTACCTTATTTATTGTTTTCTTTGACGATGATTTTTTTATTTTTATTATCCATTTGCTATACATATATTTTTTATTTGAGAAAATTTGCTTAATAATATTTTTAAGAATTAATTGTAAAATAATTTATTTGATTAATTTGCTTATTAATATTTAAAAAATTAATTGTAAAATAATTTATTTGATTAATTTGCCTAATAACATTAAAAAAAATTAATTATAAAATTTTTGGGGTTTTCGCGTAACGCCCTTTTTTTGCGGTTTTCGCGCAACGCCCTTTTTTGCGGGTTTCGCGCAACGCCCTTTTCCCACAAATTAAAAAATTTTAAGTTTGTTTACCTAATCTTTTTTTTCTTAAATAACACTTTTCCTGTAATTAAAAAGAGCGACAATAAATTTTATTGTAAATAAAAAATGTTTGCAAATAAATTAAGTTTTTTAATTCTATTCTAGGTTTTTTTCATTGTAATTGTACATTGATGCATTTTTTTTATTAAGTCTTTGTGATGTATAATTTTTGAGTATGATTTTAAAAACTTTAATTTTGTTCAAATTTGTAAGATAGCTGCTTTGTTTTTTAATTTTTGCATTTTCGAATTTGGATTCAATTTTAATCTATTTGACATAAATTATTTTATCGACTTAATTAATATCTTTTTTAGTAATTATTTTTTAATTATATTCGAATGGAAATGATACATTTTCATTAAATCTCGTAGATAATAATAAAATACAAGTATTTTAATTATTAAAACCCTCAACAATTTTCATTCAATTTTCACTTTTCAACAAATATTATCTTTATATATTTTTGTTAAAATTTGGGGAGAAAATGATAGGCGCCGACGTAGGAAAAATTAAGAATTTTCAAAATTTATCATAAAATTTAATTAATTTCTGACTATTTTCTCAAAAGGGCTCAAGATTCTTAAAAATCCTTTTGAAATTGTCAAAAATAAAGCGAGAAATTTCAAATTATAATGACTTTAATTTAATATTTTTTCTATGAAATTTTCTTAATAAATATTTCACTTTTTAAATATATAGTAAAAATACTGTTTTATCAATTACTTACTGATAACCGTTTTTCAAACAGTTTTTAATAAATTCAAAACAAAAATTTTTATACTGTGCTGATCCATACAAATAAAACAACAAGTGCATAACTTTGCTCATTTAATGGGATTGCTGGGAAATTAAATGACCCAAAAAAAACTTATTTAATATATCGTCAATATTTTCTACAAACGTATTAAATAATTTAGCTATTTCTTTTGTATATAAGATTATGGTATTCGCTTTTGATGGTGCTAAGAATGCATGTTTTAATCAAAAAAATAACCAAAAAAAGTTATGTGCTATCTCGGTTTAAATCATTTTAATGAGCCTTTTTTGAATTGCTCCAACACCATTCTATGATCTGTTCAATTTTTTCTAAATTGAGAGTTTTTGCTGAATTCGTTCAAGCTTTCCAAATAATTATCAAATGTTTTACCAATCTTTTTTTGGCCATCTTTATGAATTTTCAAAAATTGATGAACCAATTCATTTTGGTTGTCTTTTTGTTTCTTCGCTTTTCCTTTATCCTTTTTGCCTTAATGTAAAAAAATTATATGAATTTTTTCATATTTTTCTTAAATTTTTTTCAAGTTCAATTATAAAAATATATGGCAAAATTTATTTAATATTTTAGCAAATATCTTCATTATTTTATTTTAGAATAAAATTTGCTCCCAAAAAATCACAAAAATAACTTAAAAAATTATTAATTTTTTGATGATATTACCCTTTGATTGTTAGCAGCAGGTGGCGCTTGACCATAAACTAATGCATTATCTTGACTCCAACTCTTAGAAACTAAAACTCAAAAGCTATAATAGATTATTTGAATTGTTCGAGTCAAACCTGAATTCTATGAACCGAAAACTTCAAAATCCCAATTATTTAAATTTTCAAAAAAATACATTTATAAACATTAATTTCATTGATAGAGTTTGATACCCATTTTACAAAATTATTAAAATGTAAATAAAACTCCATTTTTATGAAAGCAGCAGGTATATTATTAAGACGGTGCCAACGTTTCTTTTTATCGAATTTGGCGTTTTTATGAATGAAAATTACGGATATTTTGAAATTCAAAATCTTGAATCCAATTCCCGCTTCAAAGCTCCAAAATCTGTAAGATCTTGTTGCTTTATTACCAATCGGGCGTATAGTTGGAACATGGTTCCAAGTAACAAAATTTGTTTTAACTTTATACAGAGATTAAGCAAACTTTTTGTATTATTTAAAAAAATCTTAGGTGTCTTCATTTAAATATTTAAGGTAGTTAGTAGTAATCATTTTTTTTTAAATCTTTAAAATAATATTTTTTATTTATTGATAATTGGATTTTGATTTTAATCTTTTGTTATATAAGTATAATAGGAATATTGAAATTTGTTAAATATTACTTATATTTCTTTTCTACATATATATATATTTTTTTTATTTATTTTTTTATTTCATTTAAATAATTCTCGTCATCTATGCATAGTTTTCTACTTCCATCTGAGAAGAATCTTTAATTTTATTTTCACGCTATCTTTCATTTTTATATTTCAGAAATTTACCTGAATTTTGTTTTTTATGTGTGAAAAAAAAATTACAATACTTGCAACTTTTTTATGCTATTATCTCTCATTCCCAATGTATAATTTATTTTATATAGTTTTTCTTGAAATCAAATAATATAATAAATTTATAACAACATTGTTTTCATAAATACAACGTTTGATTTGGCTCTTATTCTTCCTAATAAACTTTTATTAAATAATTTATACATTAATTATTCATTAGAATTTCAATGTTTAGTTTAGCAAGTTTAGCAATTCACTTAAAGTTTATCTCTCTTTATTTTTTTTCTTGTACCAATCTCCTTTTATCATGCACGGATGTTTATGTATAATGAAGAAGGATTATAAATAAAATTTTTATATTAATTTTCATTTATTAATTATAAATAAAATTTTTATATTAATTTTCATTTATTACACAAAAATTTGTTTAAATATACCTAAATAAATATGAAAACAACTCTATAGATGTTTTTCAAAAATTAAAGAAAAGTCTCTCGTTAAAATTTATTGAAATTTTGTTTAAAGTTTCCTATTATTCTTAAAATTATTTTTTTGCTATTATTAAAATCTGCTTATAAAATTAAATTGTTTAAGAATTTTAGAAATGTAATATAGCGTTTATGAGATGTAATAAAAAGCTGAGCTTAAGCTTTAGTAACTTAAATAAATTCATTTTTTCTCGAAATAAAATTTTTCACAATTTTTTAAATTCTTTTACCAATTTATTAAAAATATTTTTTGATTAAAAGATTTATAAAATGTTTTTATTTGTTTATGGCACACTTCGAAAAGGTTTTCCTGCCGAAATGGCTGAGAATAGCCACAGAAGCGCAATGGATTGGCAAAGCATTGTTACAAAATGCGCACTTTATCGCGTACATTGGGAAAACTTCCATTTTGACTACCTGGCATTGGTTCTAATTGACGAAAAAGTTCCAGATAAGGCAATTAATTAAAAAGTTTTACAGCATTTAAATAAAAATAAATATTTAAATTTGTAAATTTTACATATAACCAAATAATTTAATTAAATTTTGAAGAATTTGATTTGCTTTTATAATGCTTTTATTTAAAAAGATACATAAAAAATTAGTACAATATTTTTTTTACACTTTGTATTTCAGTCTGACAGTTTTGTTGTCGGCGATTTGGTTCATCTTAAAAACGCAGAACAAAGGTATATAAAAAGCAAGCTTTAGAACAATTTTCGCTGGGCACGATCTATATTTCATTTGGTGTTTCGAAATCTGAAATTAAAATCTGCTAACAAATCGCATTAAAATTACAAATTTTTTCCCGGCAGCGCCTATTTGCACCATCAGTTCTGCCCCCTGTACTTTTTTTGGAAAAAGCACGCTGCAAAAAAAAGCTTTTACCTATATATATGATTTGGTTTCTTTAAAATACTTTTTTGTTTATTTTTCCAGCGATTAAATTCCGTTTTTTGTTAATAAATTTAAATAAAAAATCATTAAGAAAAATGTTTTCACAATCACGACTCACGGAAAATTAATGAATCACTCGAAAAATGCATTTTAAATATGAAAGATTCCTTGAATTTTTTAATAAATTTCTCATTAAATAAATAAATGTTTATACGAAAAATGAATTGGTAAAGAAACTTTGCTCCGATTTAAAGACATTTGAACAAAAACAACAAAACAAATATTTTATTGAAATAAATGAAAGTGTTCAGCAGCAAATCGTTCGCTGGCATTGAATATTTCGCACGGCAATTTTATTTTTTAAATGTAGCATTATTTAAAATTGCTAAAATCGCAAGAAAAGATAGGAATATTTGCTTTTTTCGTCCGCGTAATTTTATAATTACACTATAATCAGGGCTGGAACTAATTACGGGTTACGAGATGTAAATTACGGCCTTTTTGGAATTACGGATTTTTATTTCGAATCGAATTGGTCCTATTATATGGTGATAAAGCAAAGTATCAATTATTTACCTAAAATGCTAAGTCCGATACCCCATTAATATTTAAAATTTTTATTATCCACAATAAAAACCAAAAGATACTGACTGATGCACACCTAGTAAAATAAAACGGATTATTACTTTAATAAAATTATTCATGCAAAACTCGTTAACATTTGACTTAGAAAGTAACGTACGAAGCTGAGGGATCATAAAAGGTTAAGCACTCGACAGGACTCGAACCTGCAACCGGAGCATACCGTGCTGAGCTTTTACCAATTATGCTACAGGTGCCCTTTCAGCGGATTCCTCAGTGATATTTTCTATCCTCCCTTTCCTATGCTGGGGATGCTGGGGGGTCACAGCACATAGGAGGCAGCGGGGCTGGCTTGGGACGCCGGGGTAGCCACTAGCCCGCTGTACAGTAATTTTAAAATTACGCCTACTAAAAATGCAAATATTCGTATCTATTCTTGCGATTTTAGAATTTTTAAATAATGCTACAGTTAAAAAATAATATTGCCTATTATTTCTATTTATTTTCTTTCAGAATTTAGCAACCAGAATTCCTTGGAATATTTTTTGCTTATGATATTATCCATTTCGAATCAAATTGGTCCTATTATATGTTAATAAAACAAAGTATCACTTATTTACCTAAAATGTTAAGTCCGATAATCTATTAAGATTTAAATTTATGAGAGAAGGATCTTTCTTATAACACTGTTATAATCCTCCGATGTTTAAATTTTTATACATTTTTTGAAAGTTAACATTTTATAATTAATATCAAAATCAACCTTTTTTAAACTCAGGAATTCCAATCATTTTTATGAAGCGGTCCTGGAATGATCAATCTCATTTCCCTCTCCAATTCCTTGGTTAAGAAATGTTAAAAGTATTTAAAATTGTGAAAGACTTTAGTAATGATAATCCTTCAAATTTAAATTAATCAAACCCTAATTATTATAAAAAAGTTAAAGGAACAATAAATTGATAATTTAATTGGTTTGCATTTATTTCTTAATGTCCTGTTTCAACGACTTATTTTGGTGTTTCTTTATCAAGTTGAGTGATTTAAAAAAAGAAAATTCTTTTGAATAAAGAATAAATATTTAAATGTAAAATTAAAAAAAAACAACAGACATCCATATAAAATCAAATTAAATAAAAACTTAAACACCTTATATAATATTAAAGTAAAAATGCAATTAAAAAATTAATAACAGACTTTGATAACAAATAAAAAAGTCTAAAGAATTCGTAATTAAAAGGATTAAAAAATGCAATATTTAAGCTCAGCTATAAAAAAAATTTGCATAATAAAAATGGAAAATGATAATTTTGTCGAAAAATGGAACTATCAAAAAACAAAAATAAAATTAATTCTTCTCCAAGTTCTATATGGCCTAGTTAAAAGTATAGCGCAATTCTTTGGCTAAATATCAATTTTATTAATCATATAAATTATTATTATATCCGATAATAAATAAAAGTTTTTAAATATTTGAAATAGCTTTTCCTATTTTTTTCTTTCATGGAAAATCTAAAGAATAAAATGAGGGTATACCTATTTGCAATTGGTAATTTTAAAAATAAATAAATGAGACAATGAAAAAATGAATACAGATCTCAATAATTTAATTATTAAATAATTAAACAGTAAAACTCATATATTTCATTTTAATATGAAGTAAACTGTCGGGATGCTCTGGTCCCGACAAAATTTGCACAAGGTAGTGCGGGGTCCGGTTCGGGGGGCAGTGGAGCTTGGTCGTCGGGTCAGGGGCAAATGGACGAACACACACACAATTTCAGAAATACTTTATTCTCTCAGCTCAAACTTGGGTAATTAAACTGGGCTAGACCCAGGAAATACAACAAAATGGGCCACCGGGATCGTGGCCCTACGAATGGGGGGAAAATGGGACCGGGCCAATTGAACATGGACACGGACAGAGAGAGGGACAGATGAATTGGGTCAGACGGAGCCAATGAATGGAAATGGACAAATTAACAAAGGGTCAGATGAATTGGGCCAGACAGAGCCAAAGGAGGGAAATGGATTTGGGCCAGACAAAGGGACAGACAGAGCCAAAGTGATAGACAATTGGGCAGATGGAAAATTGGCTGGGGCGTGCGGTGGAACGGTTTACAAAACTTGATGGGTCAGGGAGGAAAATTGGGCCATTTGGGGCAAAATTACTAACAAACAACTGACGAAAGTGCACAAAAAGTGGGATGGGTCATTGGAGTGTTCTTTGCTGCCCTCTATTTTACGGTAAAAAACTATTAATTTGGGCGGAAAATATGTTGTGTGGCGGGAGAGGGGGGAAATTGGGGCAAAAATCAAACAAACAAATGAGCGAGCGGGGGGAAATTGAATGGAACGAGTGAAAGTGCAAAATGATCATTAATCCCGATCAATTCCCACTTCTTCCCTCACTGCTGAACAATTTGGTCAGCAGTCGGAACCGTAAAGTTCCGACACTCCCGAGCGAGGACACGTGACCTTCGTCATTCTGTGTGGGCCCATCTGTGTGCGTAGTCGCTCTTCTGTTGGTGTGGCCCGTTCTTCGCATCTCGGTCGTGGTTGGCTCGCGATTGGCTCATCTTTGTGTGGCGCGGTTGGCTCGTCTTTGCTTGGCGCGGTTGGCTCGTCTTTGCATGGCTCGGTTGGCTCATCTTTGTGTGGCGCGGTTGGCTCGTCTTTGCTTGGCGCGGTTGGCTCGTCTTTGCATGGCTCGGTTGGCTCGTCTTTGCTTGGCGCGGTTGGCTCGTCTTTGCATGGCGTGGTTGGCTCATCTTTGCTGAGCGCGGTTGGCTCTTTTTGCTGGGCGCGGTTGGCTCTTTTTTGCTTGGCGTGGTTGGCTCTTTTTTGCTTGGCGCGGTTGGCTCGTCTTTGCTCTGCGTGGTTGGCTCGTCTTTGCTCTGCGTGGTTGGCTCGTCTTTGCTCTGCGTGGTTGGCTCGTCTTTGCTTGGAGTGGTTGGCTCGTCTCAGCTTGGCGCGGTTAGCTCGTCTTTGTTGCTCGTTCTTGTGTTGCTAGTTGCCAATTTATGACTTTGCTGGAGTCATCTGTTGAGTGGCGTGCTTTGCTGTCTGTGTCGTCGTTTGACTCATCGTTTGTATTGCATGGTTGCTCCTCGGTTTGGATGTTGTCTCTTCTGTGTGACAGCTTGCTGTTCTGGGTGGATTTTACTCGGTTTGATTGGTGATCTGCGTTTCTGTTGTGCTTTGTCTTCAATCCACTTGCTGGTTGTTAGCATGTTGTGTCGGAACTCTTCTTTTTGAATTGTTCATGCTCTGCCGCTGCTCCCTTCTTTTGTCTTGTTCTGTTTTGCCATCGTGGCATGCTGTATTTGGGTGCGGCTGTGAAGTTTTCGTGCTCTTGGGCATTCGCTAGCCCGATGATTTGTCAAGCACTTGGAGCACAGTCCTTTATCCTGGATAAAGGCTGATCGTTGCTGAACGGTACTGAGTTTCAGGCATTCCTCGCTTCAGTGAGTGCCATTGCAGAAGATGCAGGGTGAAGGCGGATTCCTCGGTCCTGCTTTGATGTGCCATTCCGAATTGGCACGTTGTAATTATATCCGATAATAAATAAAAGTTTAGAAATATTTGAAATAGCTTTTCCTATTTTTTTCTTTCATGGAAAATCTAAAGAATAAAATGAGGGTATACCTATTTGCAATTGGTAATTTTAAAAATAAATTCACTTAAAAAATTATAAATGAGACAATGAAAAAATGAATACAGATCTCAATAATTTAATTATTAAATAATTAAACAGTAAAACTCATATATTTCATTTTAATATGAAGTAAACTGTCGGGATGCTCGGGTCCCGACAAAATTTGCACAAGGTAGTGCGGGGTCCGGTTCGGGGGGCAGTGGAGCTTGGTCTTGTGTCCTTGCTTTGGAGGGTATTGCACATCTGCTGTGGTTCGATCGCTGTTGATCGCCTGACGTTTTGGTCGTTTGGCTTCTCTTCACTGTTGATGATGCCATTCTGAGATTTGCACTGATCTCTGCAGAGTGCTGTGGGATGCCGCCGTTTGCAGTGGTAGCATTTGGACGGCCGAGCGCAATTCGATGCTTGATGGTTTGCGCTCAGGCATTTGAAGCACAACTTCTTATCTCTGACGACGCTGATCCGTTCGTTGAGTGTGTTGACTTTTTGGCACTCGTCGTGCCAATGATTGCCGTTGCAGAAAGTGCAAGGGTATGGTGGACTCATGTTGACGCTTTGTGCTTGGTCTCGCACTTGTGGATGCCGACTGTTTGCTTGTTGCGTGTCCTGTTGCTTCGTATAGCCTTGCTGCCTCGGATTCTCAGCCAATGATGAGGCGATGAATGACTCGTGCCGTTGTGTGCTTGGTTGATTAGGCCTTCGTGACCTTTGGTTTGGTGACCTTGGCGATTGGACTTGTGTTGCTGAGACGACTTCTGCTTTTGGTTGAACATAGTGATGTCCATATTCGCCCATCACTTCTTGAATTTGGACTTCTTTCCGGACTGCTTCGTTTAGCACGTCCCGGAATTTGGTCTCAAAGTGTAGCGCTCTGATATGCTCTTCGGGTGCGCCGTAAGTGTCCTTCAGCAGCTGGAGGACCGTCTCGTAGTTTTGGTCCTCCAGGCGGAACCCAGCAATGAGTTCCCGTGCTTCTCCGCCCAGAAGATTGCGGAGCAAGTTCAGCTTCTGTGCTTTGCTGATTGATTGGCTGCAGATGGCCGATTTGAAGGACTCGTAGAATTCGGGCCATTTTCACTTTTGGCCGAAGAATTTGTCCAGCTGGATTGGCTGGAATTGGTAGAGCGGTGCCGTGAATGTTGGTGCTGCAATTTGTGGCATTGCTGCTTGTGGTGGCGGATTTGCCTGCTGATCCGCCCTTGCTTCTCTCTCTTCTCTGCCTCGGCACAGTTTGGCATCGGCACTGAGCTTTGCTTCGAGATCCCTCAGATCCTGGAGTTTGGTTGTGGCTGCGTCATGGCGTTCGGCAATTTTTTCTCATACGTGTCGAATTTGACGTATTCCTTCTCGCCTTTGTCTTTTTCTGCTCCTTCAAGACGGTTTAGCAGGTCAATCCAATTGTTGGAGAAGTCGCGGAGATTGTCCAGTTGTGCCTCCATTGTTTGGACTTCTCTGATGACGCGAGTGCATTGAGTCTCCAGTTTGACTGCATTTTCCCAGTTTGAGAGGTCGGCGTCTGGATGTAGTGAAAGTGCCGTGGTCGTTCTGGCATTATCCAGCGCTTTGAGTGTGAATGTGATGCCCTTCTGGATCAGGCTTGCCATTGTGGGTTGTTTGCTGTGGGTTTGGCGCTGTTCAGTTGTTCTGCTGCTGTTGTTCAGTTTGCGTTTCGCTGCGCTTTGTTTGCCACTGCTTTTCGTTCGAGCAGTTTGTCGTTGTCGGCCGTTTGACTTGTCTGCGCCGACGAAGTACTGCTGCCACGGAGAGCAATAAATCAAATGTTTGCCATATAAAAAGCTTTTTAAAAGTTTTCTCAGTTTTCTTTGCCTTTTTTTATTCTTTTTTATCATCATGATTCTTAGGTAAATCACACTCGCTCAAAAACAAAATATAGTTCTCTTTGAGCTTTTTTAGTTTTTTTTAATTAATTTAAATTAGATAATATTTTTGGGTTCACTATTATTTATTTTATAAGATTTTTAATTAAATATAAAATTTACAAAAACATTCATTGAGAAATTTTATTATTATTTTCTAATTTTACTTCATGGACATCATAGATTTTTTAATTTTTATTTAAATACAGGACACCCGCTTTTTTTGATAAATTAAAAGGCAATAATTATTTTTAACCTATACATTCTTAGAATTAAGTTTAATTTATTAAAGATTAATCAAAAAATTTACATTTTATAGAACATTAATCTGATTCTAAGCGTAAAATTTAAATAACTCTATAGTCTTGTGGCATAGCTGAAAATAAGTTTAATTTCATGTTTTCTAAAAAAATTACAAATATAAATTTTAGATTGTAAGAGATTCTAAATTGGCTCATGCTTCTCTATAGAGACCGCGGATTTTGATGTTTTTTGATTTGTAGCGCTTTATAAAAACATAAAATCACATATTTTGGTCTTTTGTCACATAACAACATATCGCCCATATTTCGGGGTTTTGGCAAATATTTTGAACATATATTGGCATTTTTGTGAAAAATATGTAAGAAAAACACAAAAAAATTGAAAAATACACCACTAAAAATCAACTTTAATGAAAAGCAATTTTGCCGTGAAAAAGCTAAATTTCATATGATATTAATGAATTTTTTGGTCCTTTGTTTTAGTATATTTTAGTGGAACTCTGTAAGACATATAAATTAAGGACCCAGTCAAAACGACTGAAAAGGCTAAACAAACAAAATTAAATGAAATAATGGGAATAGTCAGAAGAAAAAGAAAAATGGAACACCAAGTTGGTAAACATTAGCTCTATTTAACTGTGAAAATTTCAATCGAAGCATCAAATAGTAATGGCATTTAATGAATTAAATTTTATTTCAACTCATCAATCTCTTTTTCTTCATAATAGTTTTTAAACAGCATAGGCTACTGGTCAAAAGGCGCATTGTTTATCAATGGCGAAAAAATAGATGGTGTGGAAAATTATGGTGAAACGGATGTTGTCGGATGCGAAATTCATCCAACAAATTGAAAATTTATTTTCACAAAAAACGGGAAAGAATTTGGTAAGGAAATTGTAAATTAAATTAAATAAATTAAAATAAAATTTATTCTAGAAGCTGTAGACCTATTTCTAGAAGAGGATGATTTGGGCCCAACCGTGACATTGGGGGATGAAGGTGACATGGCACACATTAATTTTGGTCAAGAGAATTTTGTATATAAATTTGAAATATAAAGCAATTTGTTATATATTATAAAACTGATATAACCTGAAACTGATAAAATAAATGATGAAAGCTAAGTATGCAATTTTCGCTGGGCACGATCTATATTTCATTTGGTGTTTCGAAATCTGAAATTAAAATCTGCTAACAAATCGCATTAAAATTACAAATTTTTTCCCGGCAGCGCCTATTTGCACCATCAGTTCTGCCCCCTGTACTTTTTTTGGAAAAAGCACGCTGCAAAAAAAAGCTTTTACCTATATATATGATTTGGTTTCTTTAAAATATCAAATATTTATTCCTAAATTTTTTTAATAAAAAAATTATGTTTAAGAGAAATGATTAAACCTATTTAGAAATTAATAAAATTTCATTAATAATAAGGCTAGGATGATGTTCTTTCTGAGAGAGAACAAATTCAATGGGCCCCCTTCCAAGAAAATTGGAAGGATCAGACCCTAAAAATCCCACGCAGAGCAATGCTACAAGGGAATCCTTCCCTTGAATTGCATGCTTTTGTGGATGCTTCCATCCACACATTTGCAGCTGCCATTTATCTAAGAGCAGTAGAAGGTAGCCAAATATCAGTTTGGCTTATCTTCTCCAAAAATAGGCGCAAGCCTAAAATTTTAAATTTTCTCGCAGACAAAAAAAACAAATTAAAAAATACCAGTATATTGGTAATTTTAGCTACATCCAGAATTTCATTCCAAATTGAGGGATATTAGACAGTTTTAAAAAATTTTAAAAGATAAAAGATTACAAATAAAGTAACTAAAAGATGCATTCTTATAAATTATTTCACTAAAAAAGCAAAAAAGGAATTTGTCAAGAAAATAGCAGATATATTATATTATCGTTTGTTTTTTTGTTTATATAGCTGTTCATAATCTTATATTGTAATTTTTCATCTTCCATATTTTAAAGTAAATTTCAATTGCTTTTAGAAATGTATTTTTATTTTTAATACTTAATGTAATTTTTTTATATTTCTTTTATTGTTTTGGGGAATTTTTGAATGCGTTTGTATCTTTTTTTTTGGATTGACGTCTTCCTTTTTGATAAAAACAAATAAACAATGTCTTTTTGCTTTGCTTCTTCTATATACTTTTAATAATGCTTCATTTTGTTTTTTATTATATTTTTAATTAATTTTTTAGTGCTTTTTTGATTTTAATCTCGTATTGTTCGGATTTTTCAAAACGACTGACAGTTAAGTTAGTATGTTTTGAAAGAATACTACATAGCCAATTGAAAATTTTGCGCAATAGCATAATTAACAAAATTAATCATTTCATTAACTTTTTTGGTCTCACATTTTTATATTACTTTTTAATTCTTGTTATTCATAAAAAATTTATTTTGTGTATCATTTCCGTATTGAAAATGCGTGATGATTATTTTTTTAATATACTTCTATTATTATATAAAATACTTTCAGATGTTTTTTACTTTTCTGTAAAAAATTGTTAACGTGAAGGTCAACAGCATATTGAAGTTGATTGCTAACCTGTGTTAGAGCGATAACAAAAAATAGTAGAAATTATCAATTCTCATTCTTTAATTAACATATTTAGTTTTTAGGTTTTAGCAAATATTACTTGCTGAACTAGTGTGGAATTTCGGGCAGTTTTGTGATTTGTCAAGTCCTTCGTTAATTCCAAGTTTTTTTGTGTTTATTTATATTTTTATAGGGTCTTGCTTAAACAAATTATATTTGGTTTTTTTTGGAATTTAAAGTTTTTGTCAATTGCTATTAGACCGGCCAATTAGTCAAAAAAATTTGAGCACAAAAGATTTCTGAAACATATTTTTGCTCAATTATTATTTGTGTAAAACAATTAAATGTTCTTAGTATTTATATTTTTTGTATATTAAGTTAACTTATTTATTATTCGGTGGTGACCCAATATTTTTTTTAATGACAACCAAGATTAATTGATGTATTTCTTAGTTTCCATTATTGAAATATTTATGATTAATTTATAAGAAATTTGTTTTTTTCCCTTATTTTTCTTCATTACAAAATATTGCATTTATTGATGGACAAACATTTTCGTTACTCATATTTAGTGTTTTATTATCTTTTAAATAATATAAATATTATTACATTTATGCAATTATAGAAATTAATTTTTATTCTTTACTAGTATGATAGAAGACAATTTAGTTTTACAAATCGTTTTATTTAAAACAATATATCTCTTTAGTTAAAAAGAAAACAAATAATCTTTGTCTGAATTGTATTTTTATTTTATCACTTTAATTATTGTTTTTAATATTATTGCTTTATTTTTTTATACAATAATTTTTCAATGGAAATTCTTATATTAATTGTTAATGCAATTAAAATTATTCATCGATAAGAAATTGAAAACTATCGACTGTCGTTTCGACATGCCAAACTCGCAGCACAGATTAATTTTTTTTTTTATTCTTAGATATTCGATATGAGAATATTTTGCTTTCTCAACAATTATGCATTAATTAGGTCTTTTAAGGGCTCCCGGACAATCCGTCAGTGGATAATCCGTCAGTGGTCATTCCGTCAGTGGACAATCCGTCAGTAAGGAGACAATTCGTCAGTGGGCAATCCGTCAGTAACTAATCCATAAGAAATTTATTTTTAAAACACCCAGATTTATTTAAATTGATAATTAATTTATGTTGCTCAAAATCCGAATAAAAAAAATTATGAAATAATCATTTTTAAAAAAATTAAATGATAATTTTTCAAGATGGTCAATTAATTGAAATATAAAGTAACTATAAAGTTAAGATTCTATAAAAAATGATATTTATTTATATTTAACAATCATTTTCGCAATATATTTGATCTTTGCTCAAAAAAATTTGCTGACGAATTGTCCACTGACGGATTGTCCAGGACCCCTTTATAAGAGGGTTTTTATGCAGCTATTAACTGGTTTGATTACATCGCGTCCGAATATTATCTAAATATTTTTTTTGAAGCGCTTGCATAGCTAATGTAAAATGTTGAAGCTTTAATTTTTTACTTGGTTTTTTAATTTTATGTTTAATTCAATTAACGTGTATTTATTAGCTTTATTCTTATAATTGGTGTTGTTTTATTCTTCATTGATAAATTAATTAATTTTATAATGAATTTTTTTTTTATTAATTGTATGTATTTTTTATTATTTAATTTTAAATTGTCTTTAATATATTGATTCTGTTCTAATTTGTAAGTACATTATAAATAGTATCATGGACCCTAACTTCAATTTTGTGCAAGGAGTGCAAGGCACCATTTTTAACCACTTTTTCATTTAACTTTGATAATATTCATATGGAAAAAATTCTTTCTACATCTATAGTATATATAATTGATAGAGATAAAAATCTCATTAAAACATTAAAAAATTTGAAAAAACATTTTTCAACTGTTTGGTGTTTTTCCCAAAATAAAATCAATAAAAACAAAATACACCCTTAAGAATCTACCTAAATTTTTTTCAAAAAATATACCCCCAATGAATCGACCCTAATTTTAAAAATATACCTCTAAGAAATGAAAAAAATTTTCAAAAAACTGTCTCAAAATTTATTTATTATTTATTAACTATATTTTTGATTTTAAAAATTACGTGTCACACTTTGCATTATTTGGTTGCTTTTTGAAGAAAATTTACGATTTTATACCCACTAAATTTGAAAGTTTTGATAATTTTAACGAATAAACAATTTTTGAAAAATTTGAGAACGTGAAAAAACACAGAATAATTTTAATATGCTATTTAATATTATTTAAAAAATTTATTAATTACTGAATTAATTTTATTAATAATATTGACAAATTTTATATTTCCTAAATAAGAAATGCCTCATAAAACACACAAAAAAAATTGAAAAGAGTTATAATATAAAGAGGATCTCCTTTGTGATTAATGGTCAATTCACATGGTGATCAGCATGATTGCAAACTAGGCTAAATTTTAAATTACAGTGTCAGCTTGTTTATATTCAATAATTTAAAAACTAATTAAATGAGGAACTATACTTAAATTCATTAATAAAAGATAAATAAACTAAAATATTTATTCGTCACAATAATGTCATAAACACAATACTAATTAAATTCAATTTTACCTAAAAGAAATATTATCTATTGAAGTTCCTTAATGGAATGATTAAGCTAAGCTGTGAAAAAAGTTTTTTGACAATTTGTGTTCTACTTTTATTTTATTTTTTAGATTACCCACTATAAATTAGACTTATTTGGAATTTCCATCTAACAGTACATATATCATTAAATATAAACATAATTAAATTCGTATTATTTAAAATATATTACGAAGGTTAAAAAATTGAGTTGTTTATACGAACAAAATTCCAGTGCATGAGATGGAAATGAATTTAGTGCGATAAAAAAAAATTATTTTGATAATGCATACAAATTTGCAAATTTAATAAAAGAAGGTATATTGAAATAATATCGAATGAATAGAAGATAATTTAAAAGATTAATAATCAGAATATTTACAATAATCTTTAAATGTTCAGAAAATAAGCAATTCTAATATTTTGTTTAAAAATCAAGAGTAAATATGAAGAACTTAAAAATAAATTGATGTATATATATATAATTTTAAAACACTAAAGTTAAAATTAGAGATTTGGAAAAATATTTTATTTGTAAACACCGGCCCTGGACAATTAATTAATAAAATAGATATAAAATGCTATAATAATGACAATTAATTAAATACAATTTTTTATAAATTTGTAACAATAAAAAATAATTTATAGATTTTATTGAGAGAAAATTAAATAAATAAATATTTTTAATATTTATATTAATGTACTAAAGTCTCAAAATAAATAAAAACTTAACTGTTAACAACTTTGTGGGTGGCTAGACCACCCCAAGGTTCTATTGTGAAATTTTTTGTAGCTGCTAAATTAATCTCTGGGCCATGTTATTAGGCCTTAAACTTTTAATAATATTATAATTTAAATTTGTTATTGAGAGTTGCAAGCAGTGTGTTGGCCTGGTTTTTAGTGCGTCATGAACCAATTTTTATAAGCGAAAGTTCGGATCGGTCTCAAGTAAAATTTGTTTTCTATCTTTTCTTTATATAATAAATACTTCATTAATATTTATTTATTTTTCTCTAACATTTTTATATAAATTTTTTAGTAACCTTCAAAGATATTATTTTATTCTTGAACCTTTTTCAAAAATTATTAAATTTAATGAAAATTATCAAGTTTCATTTCAATTTATCAACCGGCACTATAATAATGAAAAAAGTTATTAAAAAATTTATATAAAAATTAGAGAAAAAAAAATAACAATAAATATTAATGAAGTAATGTATATATATATAATTTTAAAGCACAAAACTTAAAATTAGAGATTTGGAAAAATATTTTATTTGTAAACACCGGCCCTGGTCAATTAATTAATAAAATAGATATAAAATGCTATAATAATTTAAACTTTGACGATGTCCCACCTAGAAAGCCATGATAGAAAATAACAAACTCTTTAATTATAACAAAGAATTTAATTGTTTTTGGTGAAAATTTTTATAATTTACGGAAAAGAAAATAAATAAACTGTTTAATAAGTATTAAGAAACAATTTTTTAGACAGAAGATAACCGACAAAAAAACCTGTAATAAATATTTATTAAATTTATTTTATATAATAACTCATAATTTGAATTTAACAAAATATCTTTTTGTTAAAATTTATGTGAACTCAAATTAAATCAGTATAGAAATAACAATTTTCAATAAAAAAAACTTTCATAAAATAATAAATGAGGACATAAACAATTCTCAAATAATTTACAAAAATAAATCAATCAATGTTCATTTATTTTATTAATTAATAATATTTTTTTATTTTTTCTATTCAGGTTTACAAAAAGGAATTGCCAAATTCACCAAATTCCGACCAATCGAAACAAATTTTTGATGCACATGAATGTCGAGATAAAGCGCAACAGTTTATTACCCAACTTTACTGTATGAATAAAATTTATAAGTATTGCAAACAAAAAAGCTATCGATTTTAAACATTTTGTTTAACAATTAAATATAAAAAATTGGAATAATAAAGCTTGCGAACTAATTGTAACATCTAAATAAATTAAAAAATTTTTACGTAATAGCTTAATTTGATCTAAATTATTTATTATCTAAAGAAAAATAAATAAATAAATAATAAACATAGATTTATTGTAATAAAAAATAATAGTTACAGAAAAATAAGCGATATGCAACCGAGCTTTATTTAATTATTTTATTTCTTTCTAAGTATTAATGTTTCAAAATTAAATTTAAACATAAGAACGTTATTAAAAACTGAATTATAAGCGATCCAAGTAAATCAAATGTTTGGAGCAAAAACTCGATTGTAAAAAACTTAAAAATAAAATTTAAGTGATCTAATGTCTTAATTTTAATTTATCAAAATATCCAATATTATTTGAAGAAAAAACCAGGCCAGTTTCTAAAGAAAACCAGCTAATAACAGAGATAGAAATAATTTATGGCATAACCAAAATAAATAAATAAATACATAGAATATTATTTAAAAATATATTTTCAATTTAAAGTAAAACAATAATCCGACTTATCTTGGTTGAATTTTGCAGGGAAGCCAAAAACAATATATCTAAAACTTTGTCACACAAAAAAACACATAATAAATAAAATAAAGAAGCTAATTATAAAATACTTAATTTTATAAACAATATTATGATAAAATCATATTTTAATGATAATCGGCGGTCAAGTCTCCAATAATCACAGAAAACACGGGTCGTTTTGTAAATTACATTTATTTGTTAGAAGAAAAATGCATTCTTGAAATTTAAGGATTGTTTAATTTAAAGAAAAAATGTTATATGCAAAATGTATAAATCGTGAGCTCTAATTGATGGTTACTCGACGACCTGTTGTTAAAATCATTTAAAATAAAATACATCATAATATAAAAAGAAAATAAATAATTCAAAATATTGTTTTTGCTAATTTTTAATTATTAAAACATTATAAAGTATTATAAAATCGATCACAATGCATATTGGTGTTATTGTATATTTACATTTATTTAATAAAATTATTATTAAATAAATAATTAAGAACACAAAAATATTTACCTTTATTAATCAAAAAAGCTAAAAATATTTTTTCTTATTGCAAAAGTTATTCTCAACATTAATCACGATATAAAATCACAGAACTAAAGAAAGATATAGCTATTTTAGCTGGCGTAATTGTAAAAAGAAAAATACGAAATATCTACGGTCTACAAAATTAAAGTAACGAGACTTTTTAGGACAGAAGAAGAATGAAAGGATTTAATTGCGTAGGGATAATTGTTGGAAATCGCCATAGATTTGTATTACATGCGAAAGATTCGCGGTGAACATTATAACAAAAACAAAGGCATAGACTTGTGCAATTCTACCCGTGAAAAGAAAATGAGCATTAAAATAATTGCATAAATTTATGGTGACAGAATATTTAATGTTTTATTTGTAACTTAGAGGTTAGATGCGTTCAGAACTGACGGCACACTACTTAGTTTAATATAAAAAATATTGTCTGACTTTTTACAAATTTAGCTGGCGTAATTGTAAAAAGAAAAATATGAAATATCTATGGTTTAGAAAATTAAAGTAACGAGACTTTTTAGGACATATTAGGACATAATTAATTATAAAATTATATTTTATATTAATTAAAATAAAATATAGCTTTTTAATATATTTTTTATTTTAACCCTGATTTTTTTCGTAATCAGTATATGGGAAATTTTATCCTAAAATTATTTTATTTATCTATAGTTTTAGAATATTTTTAAATTTTATCATTATGGTGTATGCAGCAGGTTCGTAACAACATTGACCGACGAAATTTAATAATTAAAAAATGGATTGGCGATCACACTCATTTGTAACTCAATTGTCAACGAAGACACCCCGAATAAATAACTGACTTTTTTTAATTTTTAATGAAAAACAAATGTTAGTGACGATTGGTTACATTTAATATAATCAAGAGAAATAGAAAAAAATATAAAATATATTCCAAGCATTATCATGCAAAAAAAAAATAATTTTACCAGGTATATTAAAAATATTTATTAATTTTAAATAATTATTGAAAATAAAATAAACATTGTTTTACTGATGCAACTTACACTTTTCATAAATAATTTTGAATACAAATATAATTAAGTATTTTTCTTTAATCATTTTATAAATGGGTGGTAAATATATGGATTTATTTTCATCTTGCTGAATATTATTTATTTTGTATTCAATATATATTCAATATACCGGATATCTTGCGAGCGCAAGAGTATTTCTGTTTTTTATGACTTTCTTTAATTCCCTATAATATATCGATAGGCGTCACTGTGATTAATATTTATTATATGAAAACTATTTGATATTTATATTATAAAATATTTCCTTATAACCCATTAAAACATTTTTATTAATGTTTTATAGTTTAAGTTAATTATTTTTATGTTTTAATAATTTCTTGGATAGATTAAAATATTTACTATTTGATTTTTATATTTTAAGCGATAGAAATGATTTATATTTTGTTTCGCTTATAATATTAGTTCATTTCGGCTCAATATCCTTTTAAACTTTTATGATGGTGTAATTTTGCGAGTAATGAATTTAATTTCATTAATTTGTACATTTAAGCTATCTGATTAATAAAAATACTTGAACAGAAACAAATAATTATTAAACTCTTTGCTAAAGAATTTCAAATATAATGAAATCATTACTAAAAATTTCTCAACGAAGAATTTTTTATTTGTTTATTTCAAAAAAAAATTGACTTTGACAAATAAATGAAAATTTTCAACAATAAATTTTCTATAAGTTTTGGCAACTCGATATTTCAAATTTAAATGGCAGAAATACGTAAGGAGAAATGCGAGCAATAGAAACACCAGTGCTAATGTATTTTTTATACTTTTATTTTAAATACATTAAATAGTTAAGAGTAATTTGTTTTCAATTTCAATCCTTTTAATATATACTTCATTTCAATTTTTTTCTAATTGTCGATTATCTTTTTAATTGTTTCTAACCATATCGACGAAGTAGAATTTGTTCTTTGTTTTAAAAGTTTAATTAAGTTCATTAGTTATATTCTTAATATAACTGCCCTTATATTCATTAATCGGCAATATTCATTCATGCGGAGGTTGCGAATTTTCGGATAGAAATTAACGTTCGTTAGCCGATTAATATTCGCCATCAGTTAGATTTAAAAATTTAAATGTTTTTATTTATTTTATTTTTTTGTTTGTTATTAGTTTTCGATTATAATAATTTTTTGTTAACACTTTTTCATTTGACATATATTCATTTAGCTAAATGTAAGTATGACTTAAGCGTATAATTTATTTATATAATCTTAGGATGATATTATATTTTATGTTGTTTTATGTTAATTATTGTTTCATTCCTCTAAATAAGGCACATTGGTGTTTAATATATTTATTAGGATCAAAATAAATGTTTCTGTATAAGCTATTGTATAAAAACAAATTTAATTATAAAAACTTTTGTTTTATATGCATTTGAATTTTATAAAAAATCAAAAATATACTAAAAAAATAAAATTTCAATAAAATTGCTGCTTGAACCGACTATAGTTCTGAGATGAGCTTGAAAACCCATCCAGCTTGACTGTAAACTGACATATGCAATGAATATACGTGCAAAAACAAAGCTATAAAAATAAAATGTGATAAAACTTTTTTTTTTATTATGTACAAATTAAAAAGGGTGCTAGTGAATTTCGTAAAACCGCCAGCTTGTTTCATAAAACCGCCAAATGGGTATTTTGTTAAAGCCTTCATCCATGCGCGTTTCGTAAAACCGCCAATTGATTCAAAAACAAAATTTGTAATTATAAAATTCGTAATTTGGCTATCTTTTAATTCTATAAAATGCAATTCAGCCAAAATTAATTTATACTCGAATCCTAATTGGTTAAATTTGAGCCAAGTTATGCATTTTTATAAATTGCAAATTTTATTTTTGAACCAATGGCGGTTTTACGAAATGCACCACCACGATTAAAAAGTACTAATTTTGGAAAAAAGCAAGTATTTAATAAAATCCATCATTTCTAGTAAATTAGTTCGAGTATAACAATTCCGCACCGTGAGGCAACCGAATATTTCGTTGCAAATATTAATTATTAAAAAAAATTTTACAAATTTTTTTCTAATAAGCGCGGCAATTACGACCCTGGACAAAACATTTCTCTTCTCCTGACGTTCGGGCAAGAGGACTAAATTATATAAGGTGTGCGACATCACTTCCACGGCAACTTCGAAACTTGTCGCATATGAATACTTTTAAGAGACAAATATCAACATATAATAATATAAAATTAAAAGAATTTTTAAAGTTTAATTTTTTTAATCCTTTTTGTATAAACTTTAAATATAACTTTTAAATTATCCTTTCTTCCTCCCCGTGAAAATTCATATTAAGGAGTTTATTATTTCTTTAATTTGATTAAAATTAAAAATTTCTTATTCATTATCCTCGGTATTGTTTACGTTTAGAAACAACGGTTTGTCTGTAGAAGGATTTAGTGGTTAATACAAATTTAATAATATTTCGATGAATTACATTTAGTCTTCGTCTTAAATTCTTTTTTATTTGTTTTTATTTATAAATTATTTCGTAAATTGTCCTAACTTAATTAACTTAATAGAAATTAAAGGATTGTATTCTCATAAAATGTCGACGTTTTCGCCTTTTATTGCTTTTAATTTTCATCAATGGAAGCGATATTTCAATGTTATTCAATATGGAATTCAAATAAATTATTTTTGGTTTATATGTATTTTGTTTTTTGAGAAATATTGCAAATATTAATTGTTTGACTGCGTTATCTATTCTCTAAGTTCATATTTTTTATTTCTTACCTATACGTTTATACTTATTAAAATTGGAATAATTTGACTAATATTTACTAATGAACCTATCATTTTTCCAGAGGAGTTTTCCCCCTAGGATTGTAAAACAAATTAATTTGTGTTTTATATTATGCGTATAAAAATAGTTTGAGAAAAGAGATATTTAATTTGTCTTTTTTGTTTATATTATCATAATAACATATTTCTGTCTCATTTTTATGAATTCATTATTTATTAAAATTATTTTCAAACAATTTTTAATTGATCATTATATCAATTGAAATATTTAATGTTTATTTCATATAAATTCAAATAAATTATTTTATTTAGAAAAATATAAATGGGTCCCAGGTTTTCTTTCCGGGTCGTGTTTACAACCATATTTTCCCAAAAATTTTGTCCGAATGATGAACGAAGTGGGCTTACATTGCGCCGCTCTATGTTTAGTTGTTTTTAAAGTTGTTATTATAATATTTATTTGGTTTCTTTAAGAAATTCTTATTTTTTGCTAAGTTGCAATAAATTTGATCTTTTCATTTATGTTATTTCAGCAAATGAATTATAAATTTTTTATCTGATTATATTTTAATGCAATTCGCAGAAACACTGTAAAAAATTTATGAAGTTAATAACGGAAATTTTTTTTTTACTAATTTACTTGAAGAACTGTTCGCGGAAAACGTTGGATTTATAGTAGTCTTCAACCACCACTTAAGTAATTTTATTTTATTGGTTTTGTATTATTTTATATGGATATGATTTTTGACTCTTTAGCTTCCTCGATTAAGTTTTAGTTCTAGTATTTATAAAAACAATTTTTTTTTGAATATTACAGTTTTTATTTAATTATTAATTAGAAAATTAGCATATATTTAAAAAATTAAAAAACAATGATTCAAAAATTGTAAATCACAAGAATTTAGTTGGGAAATAATCATTTAGTTTATATACTAATCTTTATTAAGTTTTTTTATTTTCATGATTTTTTACACTTTTTAAGGCAAAATTTGAATTTAACGAAGAAAATTTGAAAAAGAATCCGATCGATGAAAAGGCAATTGAATTCCTCTGTAGCTCTTGTGAAAATGTGACTTGTCTCTTTAGTGATTGACGAGCCATATATTTTAATTCAAGATTATTTAAATTATTTGGTTTTAAATTTTTCTCAGTTGGCGAATATTTTTGCAAAATTAGAATATTTTAGGTTTTTCTTGATCAGATTCGATATATAATGACTAAGATCTATTTTATTTTTATTTTTAATTAATTTAATTATAATATTAAATTTAATAAAATAACACAGATAAATTGGTTTTTATGTATGTTTTATTGTGAGAAATCATTTTAAATAGCTCAATTAATTTAGGGCATTTTGAATTATCTTGTAAAATTTTTTTGACTAATTTTCTAAATTTTCAAAAAAACTATTAAACTTGCGTTTTGGCTTGTAAAAGTGTTAGTTTGGTTTTGGACTAGGTCATAAGATAAAAGTTTTTCATTTAAATTGTCTTTTTATTTTATAAATATTAAAGTTTATTGTTTATTTACATTATAAAAAATTATATGCTTTTACAACTATTACTTTGCAAATATTTTTATTGAGTATATATAAATTTTCTTTTCTTCTTTAATAATAATAATCCTGAAACTAGACAGATTAAATGTGATATCATTTAATTATGGCTTATATAAATGAATCATAATGTCTTTAATGTGATATTTAAATATTATTTATTTCAACCTTCAAATATTTAATTATACACTTATTACTTGTCCTTTGTTCCCTTTAATTTGACATTAATTAATAATTCTTTTTAGAATACTAAAAATATTTGATTTAATAAATCTCATTTATTCAATACCATATTTTTTATATAAAAATATATATTTTTACATTTAAAAATGCTTTTTATAATTATTTGTTTGTCACATGTAAATGTTTTCTGTTTTGTATGCTTTATTTTTTCCCATTTCTCGTGTTGACGAAAGACTTGATTACAAGAATGCTGATTTTGTTATATGAAAGATTCAGATGATAAATAGTAAAAATTTTATTTGATTTATTTTACTAGTGAAATTTTTATTTTTTAAGCTAAAATTTTGTGCTAGAAGAACAGATTTTTGACATGATTTATTAAATATTATATATTTTTTTCATTAACGTTGCGGCCGGCGATGCCGATAGGTGCTGCCGGAAATTTTTTGTAATTTTAACGCTATTTGTTAGCAGACTTTGTGTGAAAATGACCAAATTTTGGGCAATTTTTTTAAGAAAAGATACCGAAACCGAAAAAAACCGAAAAACTCAAAAAATTCTCGGTCGAACGGTTTCGGTTAAAAAAACGAAAAAAACCGAAATCGAAAAAACCGAAGAAAATTTTTCGGTTTATTTCGATTTTTCGGTTTTTTTGAATTCTTTAATTTTTTTTTTCCAAAAAAGCAATAAACTATTTCTATTAATTAGAGACCGGACAAGAGGGTTTCGGTCGAACGGTTTCGGTTAAAAAACGAAAAAAAAACCGAACCGAAAAAACCGAAAAACAAAAAATTCTCGGTCGAACGGTTTCGGTTAAAAAACCGAAAAAAACCGAAATCGAAAAAACCGAAGAAAATTTTTCGGTTTATTTCGATTTTTCGGTTTTTTTTTTGAATTCTTTAATTTTTTTTTCCAAAAAAACAAAAAACTATTTCTATTAATAGAAAAAGCGAAAAATCTCTCTGAGTAAAACTGTAGAGCTATTGAAACCTCTATTGAATGGTGTATATGTTAGAAAAATGATTAAAAAAGGCAAACCAAAAAACGTGTGTTTGCTACTTGATTCTAAAAAACCCCAATGATTTGTTTTAGTGATATGGTGCCTTTTTTGGTGTTTTTTCCTAAAAAATGGCTTTTGCCCTGTCGTTTATATTGATTGATTTTGGAAAAAATGAGGGAAATCTATGGTGCTGATCGTTATATAAAAACCATCAAAAAGGGCGTTATATAAAAAACCATCAAATGGAATATAGGATTTGGGCATTTTTAATTTTTAAAATAATAAAATGTATAACAAATTTTTTTTATTTCAATTGCTAAGCATCATTTTATTTTATTTATCACATTTTTTATGTATTTTATGCTGAGATGAACAATTTTCTTATTGAAATATCCCTAGTTTTTAATACCACTTTAAAGCGGATACTTATTTATTAATTTAATTTAATTATTATTATCTTCTAATCAAAGCAACGGAGTAGGGGATTCGTCCCTTAAATTGTCATGAATAATTTTAGAATCCGAAAGATAGTCTTATAATTGAAAAAGATTAAATTAAAAAATAAAATATTAAAAATTTGCCCGATTATCTTTCTTTTATTCTCAGTTTAATCATATAATTTTTTTATATTAAATGAATATTATTTTATTAATTTAGTTTAGTATTGTTTTTCTATTTTAATAAAATGGTTTTCTTTTTTCCTCGTACTTCGAAAACTTTTTTCCTTTCAAGCTCTTTTTTGAAGCTTTTTTCGTTTTTATGATTATTTTCGTTATAACTATATATATTATTTACTATTCATGATCATGACATAAATTATTAAGCCATAATTTTTAAATATTTAAAATTTTACTACATGACAAATTAGCAATTTTAAATGTTCAAAAATTTAAAATGATTTTGATATGTTTAATTTGGTAATTTAAAATAATTATAAAGTAACTACACGGATGATCCTGGAACTGGTTCTTCCATGATTGGAGCTCCTACGGCAATGCTCATTTGAGTCGGAATTTATTGTTAATTTATAATTTAACAAATTTCAATTTACTTTTTTAATGTTGTAATTGCCCCATTGCTCACCAAAAATTTAGTTCGCACAGAGTTGGTTAAATTTTGACAGTTTTTAGCACCAATAAATTATATCCATATTTATTAATACATACATCTCAATGTTACATTTAATTTTTAGAGAATTGGTGTTTTTTTAAACACTGATATATTATGCATTTTTTGCTTTTTATTTATATTTTTAATTTTGGATTTTAACATTTAAATATTTAAAATTAACCTTTTAGTAAATATTTTTTGTCAAAATTCCTAATTAAAATTATAACTTTACTCAATTTGGTTTTTAATACCCAAAATAGTAATTAATAAAAATAACTTTTTTTTTAAATATATTTACAATTTTAAATTTTATATTTCTCTTCCATTAATAATTTAATTTAATTTATCGAGCAAACCAAAGGCACATTAGTGCTCTTATATGGTGCCAAAAAGAAAACAACAAATAAAGTTGATCAAATAAAAAATACAAAATGAAAACCGTAATAAAAAAATGAATAAAAATAAATCAATCAAATGTTAAAAATTCACAGGTGATAAAAATATAATGTAAATATGACAACATGGAAAATCCTACTCAGAACTCATTGCTTTTAGTAAACCCCTGAATTCCTTTGCCTTATTAATTTGCACCGCTACCACTGGAAGATTATTCCAGTTTTTTACTATTCTATTGAAAAAATTATTTTGAGTTTTGGCTGTGTGGCGCTTTACTCGTAAAAGTAAAGGCCTCCTGGGCCTTTCTGAGAAAATAAATTTTTCTCAGCTTCTAGGCAGGTGAACCCTTTAATTATTTTTAAAGCTGTTGTTAAATCATTGATTTTTCTTCTTTCTTCCAATTTGTGTAAACCCGTGATTTTAAGTCTTTCCATATATTTTTTGTACACAAATCCACATTTTCGAAAAGCTTTTCTTGTGAAAAATTTTTGTACCCGCTCAATTTTGTCTATATCTTTTTTTAAATTAGGGTTCCAAACTTCGGTAGCGTATTCTAATTGAGGTCGTACAAAAGTTTTATAAGCTGCTGTTAGAGTCTTTATTTCCCTGCTTTTCAACACTCTCAAAATCTGAAAGCTTCTAAGATATGCGTTTCGTATAATTTTGCTTATATGTTCTGAAAAATTAAGCTTCGAGTCAATTAAAATTCCCAAGTCACGAACATTATCCGATTCTGAAATCTTTTTTGAGTTAATAAAATATTCTTTTTTCATATTATTTTTCCCTAAATATAAAACAAAACATTTTTCAGTTGAAATTTCTAACCCATTTATTTTTAACCATTTTTCCAAAGCCTCAATTGCTTTATCTAAATGATTTGTTTATCATCATTTTCATGGGCATAATAATTTTACATCGTCGGCATACATTTTTATGCCAACTGATGTCACTTCATTTGCAATAAAGGACGGCAGATCATTTATAAAAATTAAAAAGAGTAATGGCCCTAAGACACTTCCCTGGGGCACTCCTGAAAATATTCTAAAATTATTATTTGCGTTACATATAATATAACGCCGAAAACATTTATTACAGTTTAAACCAATATATTATCATTTCACTGTCCCGACTTGCTCTGGGTCGGGCCAAATGAATTCCACGGTGCGGGGTTGGGGAGGCAGGCAGGAACGAGACCAAATCAAACGCGAAGAAAAATTAATAAAAAATATTTATTCAGGTGGAAAGCCTCAAACTTGGGTAATTAAACATGAAAATGAAATATTTATTGATTCGAAAAGTAAAGATTTTTTAGCCTTAATAAAAAATTAGAGCCGAATTTATTTATATATTCAAATTTTAAGTTTTTAATTAAAGAAGCTCGAAAACCCAAAACTACACAATAACAAAAATAAAATCTAATCAAATATTTGTTATAGTAACTTTGATTTGTTCAAAAGCAAAGCTGCAAAATAATTATATTTTTTTGTCTCAAAAATTGTTAAAAAAACTATTAAATTTATTATCATTAATTTAATTTGGCCTCATGGATTTTCTGGTGATCCACTTTTCTCGAAAAGGTTCTCCAATTTACACTGCATCACATTTACAGCGATGGGCATGCATTAATTTTGCTCGGAAATAATTATTAATTACAAGTAAAACCAAAAAAAAAAATATTTGATAATGAGAATGAAAAGCTTTCAATTAATTTTAAATATGTTTAATGTATAAAGAAAAAGTTCAATTAAAAAAAATTATTAACATAAAAGGGAACAAGATTAAATTCGGTTAAGTAAACGAATAACAATAAAAAATTAATTATAATTCTCTCGCTTTACATGATATTAGATAAAGTTATATATATATTATTCCAATTTGTCGATTTTAAATACTGAAGATCTTTGTTTTCCAAATTTTGAAATATATTTAAATCGATTTAGTGAAAAATTTAAATTTCTAAATAAATATCTATTTTATAAGATTTTCCTGAAAACAAGGGGACAACTTGTGATGGTGTAAAGCATCGCTTATTAAATTTTTTCGAAATAATGGTAGAAATTTTTATTCAAATAATATGAACTATTAGTAATTTATTGAATTTTTAAATTTAAGAATTCAGATTACGTAAAAGAAATAAAATATACATGTGCTGGTCATATTATTAATTTCTTCTCCAATGAAAATCTTAATAATACTTTAACAACCCAGTAAAGAGCTTAAATAAAAATAAATATTTTCATCGGCAATTTTAAGTAAAGCTCGACATTTTGAAAAAAGCCTGGACCTGGACCTGGATTTCATGTTGGACCTGGACCTGGATTTCCTGGACAAAAATCCAGGAAAATCCAGGTCCAGGAAAAATCCAGGCTCCTCGAGACCTGGATCCAGGCCTGGACCTGGATTTTTTGAAAGTCATTTTAAAAATCAAAAAAATGTTTGAAAAATTTAATTATTTGCTTAGAAACATCTAAAAATATCTAATTAATGATAATAATGTGTTTTAAAATTTATTAAACTTTTTTTGAAAACTTAAAAAAACATCGTTCACTTGAAATAATAAATTTTAAAATTTTGTCCAGGAAAATCCAGGTTTTTTCCTGTTTTGCCTGGACCTGGACCTGGATTTTTTTTCACATTTGACCTGGACCTGGATTTCCTGGACAAAAATGCAGGAAAATCCAGGTCCAGGAAAAATCCAGGTTGCCGAAAAATGGCCTGGACCTGGACCTGGATCCAGGAAAAATCCAGGCCTGGATCCAGGTCCAGGTCGAGCTCTAATTTTAAGTAACAATACAAATGGCCTTTACTTGATTTACATATAAAAATGCTTTGAAGAAGACGGTAAATCAAGAGGAAGAAAGTCAATTAAATAATGATAATTATTCATAATTATAATTTTTAAAGATAACTATGAACTCTTAATTGAAAATATTAAAAAAATAAAAATGTTAAATGAAATATAAAAAATAAACTGGCAATATGTATTTGTATCATACATATTACCTATTCAACAATCAAAAATAATTGTAATTGATAATAATCAATTAAGAACATTAAATAAATTATTATTTTATTGATTCTTAATAGATAATTATATTTTTGACAAGGTAAGTCAATTTATATTTTTATCGCGACACATTATTCAAAAGGCTTATTAAAAAAGAAAAAACCAAAAAAGAAATTATTTAAATAAGAAAGGTTCAAAAATTAGCATATAAAAATGAATTCATGATTTAGAAAAATCTAATAAAATAATTATTTTAATGAAGAACCATCAGAATTTGCTTAAATGTTATCGGTGAAAGTTGTGCGATAAGAATTTGTTAAACAGATGAAACTAAATTTTTAAAAATACTTTTAGACAACAAAATCATAATCAATCAAACTTACAAATATACATACGAAACGATGAAAAAACAAGACAAAGTATTAAAAGTAAATTTAGGCCTAGAAGAATTTGGCGGACCAGCAGTACTGAAATGTGGACTATGCGAGATGATGCAGTTGTTGGGAGTAGGATTTTCATAAATTCGATACATTGTACCAAAATAAAAAATAATAAAAAATTAAGAATTCAAAAGAACTGGAAGATCATAAAACAAGACGAATACGTTCATTTAATATAATGTAAAAAAGATTATAACCAGATAAATAAGGCATTCAAAAACCTAATTATAGAAAATTAAATAAAGAAATATACAAATAAATTAAACATATCAATGAAAATTAGTACTTTTAAAATTATAGCATCATTAAATAAATAGCAAAAACCTAAAAAATCTAATCGCAAAAAATAATTTAACGCATAAGTTTATCGAACGGCAAAAGTAATTTTAATTTAATTTTCTAAATAAATAAATTGGAAAATGGTGTTCCATTGACAAAATTGAACCAATGATTGAAATTTTAAAATTAGTTTAGTCACTTAATATGAAACATATTTGTCGCATTCTACAGATAAACCACTTTAAAAATAAAAAAATTAAAAACTTTTTAGGAAGATTTTATGCACATTTTGTTCTTTGTGAATATCCCCAGCTTTGACAGATTCTAAAACCGGCTAATTTTTTTCTCATTTTACAAGGTATACTTATAGGCTACCTATCTTTTGGGGATTTGCAACTTGGGGACCCGACATTTGGGGACCTTTTGGGGATCCCGACATTTGGGGATCGAACGTCATTTGGGGATCTGACACTTAGGGAACCCGACATTTGGGGACCCGACATTTGGTAATAAATAAATAAAATATTAAAAAATTTAATTTTATGTCCAAAATTAGACAAATTTAGTCTGCTTTTGCCAGATAATTCCATTGCATTGCAAGAAAGACAAAATAATATTTTTAAAATAACTCTGTTTCCGGACTCACCGCAAGGAAGTAGCATAATTTTGAGCCCCTACTAACCACAACACAATAGACAAATCACAATATATTTTTTATGTTCAGTACATCTCTTTCCAATTTTTTTTAAAACGCCTTTCCCAAGGGCCAATCGGAACAGACATTCTTCAAGGACATTCAAAAAGTCCCCAAACGGCTTTGCTGTCTACCACAACAAATGCCGAGTTCGTCTTTTCTGTTTCTTATCTTTCGAGTGACTTTGTGCGGTGATTTAAATTATTTTTTTAACAAATTAATTTTTTTGTGAATCACTTGCTAAGCAAGGTCTCAGTCCAGTATCAGAGTTATTTTAAAAAAATATTATTTTGTTTTTCTTGCAATGCAATGGAATTAACTCTGGCTAAAGCAGACTAAATTTGCCTAAGTTTGGACATAAAATTAAATTTTTTAATATTTTTTTTGTTTTATTAAAATCCCCATGTCGGGTTCCCTAAGTGTCAAATCCCCAAATGACGTTCAGTCCCAAAATGTCGGGTCACTAAAAGTCGGGTCCCCAAGTCTCGGGACTCCAAGTTGCAAATGCCTAAAAGTCGCACCACGGTACTTATTTTTTATTAATTAATTCAGTTTTTATTTATGAAAAGGACGAATATTATTTATTGTAAATATCTTGTTATTCATTTTAATTACTTTATTAAAAAATTTATTTCCGTAAATATATTTTAATTATGATTCTCAATTAAAAAATTCGTGTTTGATATTTTAAATTATAGTGAAGTTTAATTAGAGCTTTATTATGCTTTCCACAGAGAGAAAGAGAATAAGTTTTTTGTTAATAAACAATTTTTATTAGATTTAATTTAGAATAACAAAAATTTAATTTTTTTATTATCTTTATAAAACCAAAATACTCATGGAAATAGATAATTATTTTCAGGAAGACCAGAAATCATGAAAATAAACTTATGTAATATTAAGAATTTAACAAAAAAAATATGCAAAATTATTAGGACTGAGAATTTCTCTAATATCCAACAAAAAACAGATTGACTTTTCTTTTATATGCAATATGAAAGTTATTATTTACTTCGAAAATATTAATATAATTCAGAATAATTACATGAATTTATAAATAATATAGCTTATTTAAAAAGACCAAAAAGTATACGATATGAACAACATGTGATTCGTCTCGAGAAAAGATAAAAAAAGAATAAATAAAATTAATATAATTTAATTTAATTTAAGCAAGTTTAAAAAGACAAAATTTCACTTTAGGAATAAATCTGTAATGAAAAAAGAAGAGTTTTCTTATTAAATGTAAAAATTCAAAATAAATGTCATATTACATTCATTAATCGGCACTAATGCGTCAAAATTAATGATATGAGGATTCATGTCTAATAAAATAAAATCATTGAATTAATTTAGTATATTCACGAAGAATAGAAAAATTACTAATATGAAAATTTAGATAAATATGCAATTCTGAAAAATGCTATTAAATTAAAAATCATTTTAAAAAGAATTAATGAAACATTTCATAATTAAAAACGTAATAAATAAAATTTTAAAGTTTTAAATTATATAAATATTGATGGAAATAAATTTCAAGAATAAATATTTAACCAGTGGAAATTTTTATAGAATTACTTCAAGTTTAAGCTCTAATGCTTAATTGCTTATTCTTCATTAGCCCCATTGTTCACTTTCGCATAATCAATTTTGATCATTTTTATTTAAAAAAAAAGTATAATCAAAGTTTTGTCCAATCATAAACTCTCGAATAAGATTAAAATCTTTTACAAAAATTAATTAATAAAATTGAATGTAATGTGCTGTATATAGTTTCTTAGGTCATGAAAGAAAACAGAAATTAAAGGTTTTATATTAAGTCAACGGCTATTTTTTCGAGAAAATTTTAATTATTGAAAAATTAGAAACCAATAAAATAATCAAAGACTAAACGGTTAGAATTTTTTCTAATAGCTTTGCAAAAAAGTAACCAACCTGCTGAACGATTAACAATTAAACAATATGTATATGATTTATTTAACGCTTTCCGAAGCGATTATAAAAGGTTAACTTTTAATTGCTTAAAAAACAATCATAAACCTTTAAATTTTACAATAAAAAATATTACCATTTGTGCATTGACCATAGAAAGCTGATTTTTATCAGATTAAATTTGCTTGAATTAGAATTAAGTTATTTCTGAATGATGTATTTTTTCGTTTCAAACAAAATAAATCAACCATAAAATAAGAGAAAAAAATAAAATAATAATTATATGTTGAATATAATTATTTTTTAAACTCTCACAACAGCCGCTTTAAAAACTGCCCACGACATGAATCCCTACTTAGGCAATATTAAGTTGTAATGCAATTAAATCAAATAAATCAAAAATAAATTAAAAAAGTTACAAAAATTATATATGATATAATAATAATATTACCAGATTCAATCTTTAATCTCTGAATTTTATAAATAATGAAAACTTAGAAACAAATTAAAGCAATGTGAATTTGTTTTTTATTTCAATCATCCCATTATACTCAAAAAAGTTTAAGAAGTAAATTAAAATAAATGATTCCTAATATTGGTAATTATATATTGGCTTCAAAATATTAAGTTAAAAATTCAAAATAATTTATAATTTGCATTTCCTTATGTGTTGCCGAAATCGCTCTGACATTGGCGTACATTTGTCTGTCATACAGATAAGCAAATTTTAAGGAGTTTTATCGAGAATTAAGCTCTTAAATTTTAAAAGAAAATTATAATGAAAACAACATAATTTTATAAATGGTAAAGAAATAATTTTTAATTTTTTTTTTGTATAAAAATTTAAGCAAAAAATAATAAATTTTGGTTTGGAATAAATAAAAGTCCAAATAAGAGGGGACAGAGGTCGCTTTTGTCCAGGAAACATGACGAATTGTCAAATCTCAAACGTTTAATTAACCTAATTTTTTTTAAATATAAAGAATTAATATCTACTTAAACAAGTGCGTATTTTAAAATTACTATAATATGAGAATATTTAAATCTATATAAAAATAAAATTAATAATGAAAATAAAAACGAAATAAGTATTTAATTTATTCTATTAATTCATTTTTAGATATGCGAGGCAAAACTGAAAGTTCATGAAACGCTTATTCTTTTTATATGTTTCAAATTAAAATGCAAAAAGATTAATGAAAAACAAAATTCACTTAGATCGGAATAAATGTGAAGAATGCTTTACATATTGATAATAACGGTTTAAAAATAAATAAACAATTAATTAACTTGAGATTATTTATTATAATATTTATATTAACTGTTTTGAGTAAAGTTGTGTAGAATTCAATAACATTTATATATAATTAGTAGATAAATTAAAATAAACCAGAAAACAAGATTGAAAAACAGCCTAAAATATTAACACAATAAATAAATAAAACGATGTCTTTGCAATGGAACATCAATAAATATACAGCACGAGATAAGAAAAGGATTATAATGTTTTAGAAATTATTTCAGACTATAAAGTAATTGAAAAATCTTTGAATTATTAAGGAAAATTAAATAAAATTTTATATTTTTATACAATATTATAAACGTTAAAGATTAAAACTTGTTGAAAAAAATCAAAACATTGATAGCCTTAGAGAAAAATAATGAAAATTACTATGATTTTAAGGCCATATCAAATAAAGTATAAAATTTTTAAGCTTTAATAAAAATTAAAATAGCAATAAATTTGGATTAATCATACCGACCGATGCAATAAATTAAAAATGAATATAGACGATTTTAGAATTAAATATGAATAAAATTAAATTTTAATTAAACACGGTTACGTCAAAATTCTTTCTTAAATACTAATTACCCAAACCTAATATATTATAATAATTTGCAGAAACTAAAAAAATTAGGAAAAATTAAAAGGTTCCAAAAAACTATGGATCCTTTGAAAACTTGATAACAAAATTTAAAAAAAAGAGATGTCAGCAAACATGAATTAAGTAGTTTTTAAATTGTTGCTTGTAAATCTTAAAATTAAGTATTTTGATTTCTTGTCGATTAGAATTTGCCAATTTGTTGCAATTTCATTTTAGTATTTGTAAATTTTAATAGTATTTAATAAGGAATAAAATTGGGCCCAAAAGAAGTTTCGTGAATTTCCATTCTTTTTAGTTAATCTTTGATAACAGGCGCATTCATTTTTATTTGCTTCATTATCTTTTTAAAATATATATATATATATATATTATTATTCATTCCTAGTAGCTTAATCTTTTTAGATAAGATGACGAAAAAATAATTTTTAAATCTTTCTAGCCGTGTTTATTTAATTGCCAGATTGATTTTATTTTTAATTTAGTTTATGTAAATTTTTAAAAAATATACTCAGTTGATAAATTAATTAACAAATTCGATTTATTTTTATATTGTTAGAAACGGTCCTAGCCTCATGAGGATAGCAGGAGAATTTCAAATGGGTGCTAGGTCGTTGCGCGAAAACCGCAAAAATGATGACGTCACAAAAAGGGCGTTGCGCGAAAACCGCAAAAATTTTATAATTAATTTATTTAAAATGTTTTTAAGCAAATTAATTAAATAAAATTATTTTATAATTAATTTATTAAAAAATATTATTATGTAATTGAATAAAAATTTTATGATTAATTTTAAAGTAAATCTCTAATAAATATAATTAGAGATCGGACTTTTAAGCATAAAAATTTCTTAAATAGGCACCTAAAATAGGCACGAAAAAAGTTCAAGCTAGAAGCTTTAAACAAGTTCAAAACTCGTTTTTCGAGCATATTAGGTCGTAAAGTTAGCAAAAAAAGGCATATGCCTCAAAAGCCGGTCTATAAATATAATCAAACATTCAGTCCCCATTTATTTAAAGAGTATAAGCCATATTTTATTCATTCTCTAGGATTAACGACCTACCATTTGGACTTCGGCTTTATGCCACGCCAAAGAGTTTCTTCTGAGTAAATTTTTTTGGCGAGTTTGACCTCTTGGGCCTTCAAAAATCTATGAATTTTGAACAATCGTCATAAATTTTTTAATAAAAAATTTTTACATAGTTTAAATCATATCAGAAAGAGCAAATTCTGTCTCTGCAAAAGAATTTACACATATATTTTATTATTGAGAAAAATTTGCTGAATAATATTTAAAAAAAATAAATTATAAAATAATTTTATTTGATTACATTTTTAAATAAATTATAAAATAATTTTATTTGATTACATTTTTAAATAAATTAATTATAAATATTAATTTGATTACATTTTTAAATAAATTAATTATAAATATTAATTTGATTACATTTTTAAATAAATTAATTATAAAATTTTTGCGGTTTTCGCGCAACGACGCGGCACCTTCAAATGTTCTTCTTCGACAGAAAACATCTAAATACTTTGTTCTCTATTTTAGTATTTTTAAACACGCTTCCAAAATTTAAATCGCATTTTATTCAACAAAATCAAGCATTAGCAACATATTTCTCGCCGCCAACTATTTTTCTGGGAAATTCCGGCTTAGAAATGAGAAATTCATACATTTCCGAAAATTAATTTTAAGATTAACAATTTTTCGGTGCAATTTTCCGAGAAATTCTTTGGGTATGGATGAGGGAAGGGCGTCCGGAAAATTTTTTGAAAATTTAATGCAATTTGTTAACAAATTCTGTCCAAAAAAAAGATCAAAATTGTCAATCTTGGGCTAATTTTAAGAAAAATAGGGGTTTTGGGGTGCCGGCGGTGCCAATAGGCGCCGCTGGGGGAAAATTTTAAGAATTTTTAACGAATTTTGCTAGGAATTAGCCAAATTTTTCATAAATTTCTTCTTTCAAATGAAAAAGACACTACCCCAAATCAGAACTCTCCCTCCCACACACTCTCTCTGTTTCCTCGTCCATAAATACCCCGGTCTTTTTGACCACCCGTTCATTCCTTCATTTATTTGTTTGCTTGTGTTCATTCTCCCTCAATCGATACTGCCCCCATTTCTCTTCTTTTATTTAAATGTGTCTTCACCAAAATTGGAATAAATAAATAAAAATAAGTACAAAATAAGTACCTTGAGCTCAAATAAGTACAATACTTTTTTCTTTTTGGGTTATTTAATTGTTTTTTAAACATTTTATTTATTTTTATTACTTTCAAAATGACATTTTGTAAAAATTGTTTTTATATTTATAATAATTATTCATTGTTTTTTATTTTGGTTTGCATTAATTTAGTCGTAGTATTATTTTTATCATCAACGAACCGTGTTATACATATTAAGTGAAACCCACCTCTTAAGCGTTATCTTTTTAAATTTAAATTGTCATGTTCATTTTTTTTATTATCAAATGATTAAATTAATTTTTTATGTAATTAATTTTTTATTTACTAATAACAAAATAAAATTTTTAATTTTTTTTATAAAAATATTTAATTTTATTTTTTAAAAGAGATGAAATTTTAAATTTTTCTGATTTGCAGCACTCTATTTAATTATGTTAGCCAAAATGAATGTGTAACTAATTTTTGTTTTGTCCGATTCTACTCTTTTTCCAATTGCCTTTTGATTTTTTGCTCCGCCCCACGGCTTTTTGTTGAGCGATCACTCCGATCCCATTTTAATGCATTCTCCAATAAATTGAATTTTTACTATAACAATTCATTTTTTGGATTAAAATACTGGGATAATAAAACATTCGATTTACATCCATTTTGAAATTTCAAATTCATGTCCCAATTAATTAAATAGTCTCTCGATTAAGCCCCTTTTTTCATAGGTGTTTATAATTATGTTTTCAAAGGGTCGCAAATGTCGGAAAATGGCCCTTAAGAAATATGCTGCAAATGTCGGGGCCACAATATTGTCGTGAAAAGAATTCGTGAAAATGAAAAAACTCCAAAAAAATTAATTTTTTCTGACGCCATTATTTCTCTTTAGTTTGCTGATTACACAGACCAAATCAATCTGAATTTGTCTGTTTAATTCAAAATATTTTTAGCTTTTTAAATCATCGCCATTAAGTTTCAAAGAAGTTGCTATATGCTGCGCTATGTTGTTATTGTTGTTCTTCATTCTTTATCAAAGTGGGTTACTCCCCGACCCCGACTTTTTGCCCCGACCCCCAAACACTAATTCGGGGAAATGGGGACTTCGAGCGTTGTAAAAATTTAAAACGATAATTCAACAACGAAGGTGGGAAAGGTTGAAAATTTTTGAAATTTTGAACAAGCTAAAACTCAAATTTTTGAGATTAAAATTTTTAAGCATCGGAATTTGATTTCCGGTTTCTGAAAATTGTTGGGCCTGTGATGCAATATTATTTAAAGCCAAATTGGACGCACTTACTGGCGCCGACGAATGAATTTGATTTGAATCAAATGATTAAAGAGAAAAAAGGAAGATTTACGAGCATTTAAAGTGAAAAAATTGGTTTTTCGTTAAAAAATTGTTGCTCTGTACCCGATCTGGGTCCCGACCCCCGACAATTTAGCTCCCCCCGACTTGCGTTTTTTAACTTCTTTTTCAATTAAAGTGATGCGTCGAGCTTGGCACAATGTAAGTTACAAAAGTGGAAATATTTTAAGGTTAAATTTTGTTCTTAATTCCTTCAATATTTATAATATTTAAAGGACATTAGAAATGAAAAGAACGATGAGACGGATGCGGAGATGGACGAATCAGTGCTGTGATAAAAATCAAATCACAAAAATAGAATTACATGTAAAAAATAAAAATATGTCAATTGTTGTTGATTTGTAATTCCGCTTTCGATTTGGTAAAGAATGAAGTAGTTAGCAGTTTTACACATTTATTATTTGGGCTGGGATTTTTAGGCACAAAAAATCGCGAAATAGGCACGTAAAATAGGCAAAAAAAATCGCAAAATAGGCATTAAACAGGCACAAAAACTCTCAAATAGGCACTAAAATATGCAAATAAAATTTTTTATTGACGCTTTTTAACGTAAAAATTAATAAAACACTTATTTTTGGTTATATTTCAATTGTTTTGAAGTTTTTCGAATAAGGACAATTTTTAAACCAAAAATTTTTATCAAGAAAAATAATTAAATTCTGGGGATCAAATAATTTTTGTGAAAAAATAATTTCCGATTTTGGGCCTCTGAAATTTAGCCGAATGTTCGAAAATTTATAACTCACTTCAAAATGGATCAATTATAGTTAAAAAAGCTATAAAAATATTGGTTCCTCGGGTGGTGTATTTTCCATTTTTATTATATTTTTGTTGAGAAATTTCTCAAAATCAAAATAGTGCCAAAAATAGCGGCGAATGAATTTTCTTCGCGAAAATTCAAATTTTGCCTTAAAACTAAAAAAAGTCATACAAGCACTTACATTGATAAAGGGACCAAAGACAAAAAATGATCGATAGCTTGGTGGTCATTGCCTATCGCAAGGCCCTCCTCTGACCCGCCCCCTTTGCACAGGTATGACTCGAGAAGCAAGAAAAAATCTAGGGCAGTCCTATGTATCAGTCAGTACCTTGGAATTGTCGGAGTGCCGATTTTTTCCGAAATTTTTTCAGCCGTCGGATTACTCGGATTTCCGGTTTCCAAAATTGTTACATTTAATTATATTTTTATGATGCCCTCTCCCTCCCTATTATTATGCTTTATCCATTTAGCAATGTTTTACGTTTGTGTACACTAGCGGGCGCTAGCACTCGCTGACAATTTCCTCCAGCGGCCGCTAGCACTCGCTGACAATGTCCTCCAGCGGCCGCTAGCACTCGCTGACTACTTCTCTAATTCAATTAAATTTTTATTTTAAATTTTGAAGTATGATCAACGCACTAGTCTTCAAGCTTTACTTCATAATTAATTAACTTACTTATTCAACAGATCTTTTGTTAATAGTAATAATTTCTCCAGTATCGCTTGCCACTGAAGTAAGGAAACGTTGTCCCTTTCATCGAATTTTAATTTAATTATTTTGCATTTTAGATTAGAAATAACTTTGGTTTTTATTGCAAAATTTAAAAACTAGTTAAAATTTAATTTATATATCATTTAGCTTTAAACTTGGTAAATTTTTTAACTTTATTTAGTAAGAAAAAATAATTTTGAAATTTTGTAATACATTTATTTGTAACAAAATATTATTTGTATAGAATTGCTTTATTAAAATATATGCATATTTAGTTTAATTAATCCATTTTGGTATATATTCATTTTATTAGTTGTTTATTACTCATTCCGATTTAAAAGCATGTTAATTCATATCATTACTCATTATACCAAAGCGTGCTGAGCCGAACCGAAAATAGTCTCAGTGTCAAAAAATATTTAAATTTAATATACAATTCAATTCGGTATCAAAAACAATAAATTTATTTAGACGATTATTTATAAAAAAGAAAATATAAAAGCATTCCATCTCCGACCAAAAAAAAAATACATCGAAAGAAAAATTTTCATTTTAAATCAATCATAAAATTAAGCTTACTAGAGGGTTTTAAAATTTACTATTTTCTTCAGAAATTTCACCAATGTTTGCGTAAATTAAGATTTTCATTCATTTCTCCGCAAATTTCATGAATTTTTTCCCATGCAGAATCTTTGAAGAAAAACATTTAAATATTTTTATTGACACTGAGACTATTTTCGGTTCGACTTACAAAGGAAGGTCCTAGGGTGTCCGTGGGATTTCCGAATGAAATTTGGTGGGTGGATAGAGCACCCATGGGTTCTTAAGAAAAGTGTTTTTATTTTCTGCTAAATGAGTCTGAGTGCCGAGTTATGACGTGCCAAACTTTTTTAATGAATAAATAAATTAAATATTATTTCCACACCTTCCGAGTGTCCAGTTGTGTAGCAGTAGTGCGCCACGCATTGGTTTTTAAGCCCCAGGTTCGATTCCACTACATGCAAATTATTTTTTGAAATTTTTTTGCTTTTTATGCCAAATAAATTATCAAAATTTGTTTTATAAAAATACATTATTTTAATTTTTAATTTGTTTTCATACATAAAAATGCATTTTTATACATAAAATAGTCATTAAAAATTAAACCAAAATTTTTTTTTTCAAATTGACATGATATTTTGTGCATCTATCAATTACATCTTTATGTTTACTGAACTTTTTAATTTAATTGAATAAAATTAAAATAAAGATTTTGTTTCGTAAAAATATTTTTAATAAATAACTATGCATAAAAAGCAAAAATAAAAATTGTAAAATGAATTAGCATGCAGTGGATTCGAACCTAGAACCCAAAAAAAACTGACTAACGCACTACCTCGACACCATTAGACACTTGGAAAGTGAACAAACAATTATTTCTTTTCCATAATTATAAAAAGACAAAAAGTTTGGCACGTCATAATCCGGCACTCAGACTCATTTAGCAGAAAATAAAAACACTTTTCTTAAGAACCCATGGGTGCTCTATCCACCCACCAAATTTCATTCAGAAAACCACGGACACCCTAGGACCTTCCTTTGTTAGCACCTACCAAAGCATGTTTAATTTAAACAAAAATTTGACAATTAACATTTTTATTATAACCTTTAATTTTGCGAGTTTATTTATTAATTGTAGATCAATTTTAAATTTGCGAGTGACAGAAAACCGGATTTCAGTAAACATTAATAAACTATTGATAATTTATATAGTTCTATTGTTTCAATTTCAATTTCTATGATTTAATAATGATCGTTCATAATTTAATTCATTAATATTCAATGTCATATAAATCAAATTTCATTTTATCGTTTTTATAAAACGACTCAGCTGCAATTATTTTATTAAATATATTTGATTATATGCACAATTATGTTAATAAATCACATAGTTACGCATTTTCTTTGTTTTTAATCAAAAGAACCAAATGTTTCTAGCAACGGCAAGACACTATTGATTATAGTTTGTTTTAATATACATTAATTATTTTATTTAGATTTATTTATAAAAACGAATAGTATATAAATTATTTAAGATTAGTATTTAAATTAAAAAGAAAAAGATAAATTGTTCAGTAAAAATAACTCTTGTTAATTTTCTAAATAATGTTAAAAATAAATTATTTGTTTATTTTCATAAAAAGCAATATTTATTAAATAATAAATGAATTTTTTAAATAATTAAACTATTCTTTTATGGTTATTTTGAAGAAAATAAAAATGTTTTAATAATAAAATGATTAATTTAATTATATATGCTAATATTAATGTTACAATTTCGTTAAACAGAAGAGAAAATGTAAAAGAAGAAAAGAGAGAGGTGAGAAATGTGAGAGAGAGAAGAGGAGTGAGAGAGAGAGAAAGACAGAAAGAGAGAAGAGAGAGAAAGAGGGGGAAGGAGAGACATAGAGACAGAGTCCGCTGCTTTAAATTCATTTGACTAACCTTTCGGCACATTATCAGATAAGCAAAGAGTAGAAAAGCCAAGTGAGAAATGGCAAACTTTTAAGTGATATTGCAATAAATCTACTAAAAGGAGAAAAAAGATATTTTAATATTAACCGAAATAATATTAAAATCAAATATGCCGAAAAATTTGAAAAATCTTTTTTGTTATAAAACTTTTACAGCCTATGCTTGGGGTTCTATGTCCTCTAATATTTTCAACATAAATCGAAGAACAGAATTCCTACGCCAGGTTATTTTGAAAATCAAAATTTAGAAGATTAAAAAAAATCCTGAATTAATTTTAAAAAACGAAATTTACGAACTTTTTTAATAACCCATTTTATAAGCTCCAAAAAATTATTTTGAGATCGATTTTATGACCCCGATTCCAAATTCTCCTTTTACATAAACGGGAACTATGCCTCTGACGTGACAAAAAACCAAAGCTGACAAATAAATTGGCATAGAAACAAGTGAATAGACAAAGGTTGAAAAACTGGTAATACAAAAATAAACATATAAATTCACCAGTCTAAAATTAAAAAAAAATTATAAGATGAGATCTATAATTATATAAAAATTATATTTATGTTTCCATTTAAAATTTCAAAAATATTAGTTTAATTTTTTTTTTAAATAAAATTAATGCATCATATAAATTTTTATTTTTTGATAAGCTTATTTTTAATAATTATTTGTATATTTTGGGAAACTAATGGTATATAATTGGTTTTATTTTTTTAGAATTATCCTGTCTTTTTCAATTTTTTTCTAATTTATTTGTTCCAATATACTTTTTGATCAGATTACCACATAACAACAACTGTATTTTTGTTCTTCGATGACTTTATTTTATCGAAGGTTTTCCAGACAGCTTCCTAAGTTTTTGATCTTTTCACCCTTAACATTTATTTTTTAAATTTCTGTTCATTTTTAATATTATCATTGAAAACCAATTTGAAAAATATTCTTTTCTCTTCTATCAAAAAATTTCAGTATTTTTTATAAATTTCTATTTAGGCTTTTCATGATGCTATTTCCATAAATTCAGCGTAACAAATCCTTAAATAATATATCTATATTATGTCCGCATTTTTCTTAAATTTCTTTTTATTAATTTATCAAATAAGCATTGAATAATATATAAAAAAACTTTTGTTTTTCTTTTTATTTTCTTTTACTTTATACATTTATCATTTTTACATTTATTTATCACAGCACTTGAGGAAGCGAAAAGTTAAAATTTTCTTTTTAAATTATAATTTTTTTTATCATTCTTTCTAAATAAATTATAAAAATATATGCTTTTTTTTAAACTAAAATACATATCATTATTGCTAATTATTATTATATATTCCTTAAAAACATTGTTATGAAATTTTTCATTTTTGTTTTTGATTTGAAAATTTTCAGTGGCAGCCCTGTTTTTAATTGTTTCTATATAAAAATAAGTAAATTGAAATTAATTTCTATATTAAATTTTTAGAAAATACATTTATTTATTGATTAATCTAACGGAATATTAATCCAATTAATATTTTAGACTAATTTGGGATTATTATTTGTAAATTTAGTTGGCTCATATTTTTAATGAGAAAAATTCTATACTAAATTTACTGCCGTTAAAATTTTAAAACAGGAATAGCTATATATTTGCATATTATACATTAAAAGCGATTAACGGAACAGAAATTGTTGGTCGACGTATTTGCGGGGTAGGGGTTGTTTTTTTATTTATAGTAATAATTGTTCTTACTTTCGTTCATTATTTTTATTCTTTGGTATACAAAATTTTAATTTGTATTTTAAAATTAATGACAAAACATAAATCTAATCCTACTTGATTCCTCATAAATTTTATGATTTTATATGATAAAAAGATATTGTGCCGATCAGATATATTTGGTGAATGTTTTGCTCAAACTGACTTTTTCCATTGCTTTTTTAAAAGTTTAACTGCATCTTTTAGAAGTCTCATTGTTTTTGTTTTTATGTTATTATTGGTTTAATCAGACCAATTTGCTTTATTACAAAAATTTATTTTTTTTTTGCCCATTTAATAAATTATATTTTTGTGCCGATGAAATTTTTACTAAATATATTTTTCTCTTCTCATATTTTTTAGCTAATAATTTATTTAATTTTTGCATTAAGGTCATGTCCGATTAAAGTCATCTCGATCGAGCTCCTCAACCAGTTCATGAAAAAATTGTTTTCTCTGAATTTACATATTTATATAAATTTTTGAATTCCTTTATATCAGAAAAAAATTACGAATTTAAATTTAATATGTTTCGGAAATTAATTGATTTTTCATTAGATTTTTGATTATATTTATTCTTTTGTAAAACAATTACTTAATTCATTTCTGCATATATTTATTCAACTTTAATTTTTAAGTATCACAAAACCTATTGTATTTTAATTTTTTTATAAAATTATAATTTTAAATTTTTATTCGTAAATATTATTACTAATTGCTGGACAACCAAGATTATTAAATTATTTTTTTATTAATTTCATGACAGGATATCGCTCATAAGGTGATTTGCGCCCTGGATTGGTTCTTGTTTTGAGTTTAATTTATTATAATCATTTTGATATTATTTCAATCCCTACTCAAAGAAAAGAATATATTTTTTATTTTTTAAACTATTTGATGTTTAAAACTTTTATTATTATTTTTATTTAATAACTTTAAAAATAGTCAAATAAAAAAAAGAATTTAACAAATTAATTTAATATCCTTTGGAAATTGTTTGATTTTCATAGTAGTTTTTGTTCAAATTTATTCTTTTGAAAAAGAATTTATAAATTCGATTCTTCATATATTTATTTGAATTTAATTTTTAAGTATTAAAAAATTCCTTGTTATTTTAAATTTTTGTTTTGAACACGCTTTAATTTCATTCATAAATGTTTTTTAAAAATTGGTGGACAGCTTTGTTTTAAAATAGCAAGTAATTGAAATGAGTAAATTAACTGGAATTAATTTATTTTTTTTTAAATTATTTTTTTATATTTTTATTCAAAATTTTAATAACATTCTTTTTATTACTTTTTTTTAAAAATGCGTGTTTTAATAAAATCAATAATTTTAAATAATTGATGTGAAACAAATTTTTGTGATAGGATTGCGAACATATCAATAATTAAACTAAAAAATCAAAATATTAAACAATAATGGATTTTTAAAAATTGGAAAATTTTGAGTATAAAAAATTATATTATATATTAGTATTTCGTTTTTTTAAATATAGTTATTTTCTAATTATATTTTTTTACCATTAAAACAACCAAATCTTTATTCCCTTATTTTATTTAAAAAGCTAAATATTTTAAAATTATAGAGTATTTTACTTATGAGTGGAATAAAATTTGATGCTCGATAAGTTTTTATTTGGAAATTATTTTAAAATCTTATAATTAATGAAATATTTTGCCAATCTTCAAAAAATTGATTTATAGTTATTATTTTATTTCTTAAATTATTTTGAAATTATATATAATTATAATTTTATTTTTTGCCTTTTACAAGGATTGCAATTTCAATTCGGATATACTATTATAAAAATCGACCATTGTTTTTATATTTAGAGTATTATTCAATAATTTTGAAAAAGGTTATTATTAATTTTAATTCATTAATAAAATGAAAAAGGTAGAATCATGCTTTATCGTGCAAAAAATAGCAGTTATTTATAGGAATAATGGCTTATTAATAAGATTAAAATTTTAAATAAAGTTTGTAATTTTTTACACACAAAAATTTTTAATTTATTAAGTTATCAATAAATTATTAACAATTTTTGAATTATAAAAATTTGTATTTATAAAAAATTAATAAATTGTTGTTTATTTTTACATCACGTTTATCTTTGTTTACAAAAATTTCCGATATATTTGAATTTTGACAAAACAAGTCTATAATTTGATTTATCGTTAATTTATTTCTATTCACTCTAACTTCACACAAGTAAAATTTATAATGATGCTACGATTATGCATTGATACTCAGTAAAGAATTTTGTGGCTCTCCGTTTGACCGAACAGTGAGATATGGCAAACGATTGGCGGCCTAACTGGCTTTTTAAATTCAATTGGTAAATGGGTTACATCATTTGAATATGAATTTTTGTTTGAATTTTAATTAAAATCCCTTTTATTATTTTAATCTGCAATTCAATAATATAAAAATATTTAAATTGGATCTATATAAATATAATTAAATTGGATCTATCTCTTTCTTTGATTATTATGTGTCATATTTTTGTAATGCTTATATTCTTTTTATTTTTTATTTTTTATTTTTATTATTTTTTTGTTTTTATAGTCCTATCCTATTCTTGGGTTGATTTATTATTTTTGTTTCATTTTTCATTTGGATTTAAATACTTAATATTATATATTTATTATTAAATTTAAGGGAGATTCAATTTTCTAGCTATAAATGTTATAATGTTTCCATTTACCAAGTACACTTCCGCTTCTCTGAGCAATCCGTGGTGTCCGCATGAATATCAGACGCTCAATATCCAGCTACACCTATTCCCTGGCTTCCAGCCACACCAAACTACTAATAAGAATTACATTTATACAATTAAATATTTATTATAGTTAATCATTTATAAAAACTTTATTTTTATGAAAGAATATAAGAAATGTTTTACGGAAAGAATTATTTCAAATATATCTAAAATTGTTCAATTAAATTTTTAGAAGTATTTTATTAATTTAATTTTCATCATTTATTGTATTTATTTTATTAATAGGAATTATTACCCTATTTTTTGTTTATTTATCTGTTTGATTTGTAACATTTCTTCTTTAATCTGTGAATCTAATTTTAAAAAATATATTTAAATTTTATTATATTCATAAACATTTTGTGCTTTAAAAATAAAGTGGTCCGTTTTTAATTTTCTAGGTATTTATTCAGTTATTTTTCCTAAATCATCTATTTTGATTACACTCTCTTTAATTCTTTAAATTTTTTGAAATTTCTTCTGTGCTTTGGTTTATTATAGGGTTCGAGCCCCGCCCCCGCCCCCGCCCCCGTCCCCGGGGACGGGACAGGTTTTTGGGGCTCACCCCCGTCCCCGTCCCCGTGATTCAGACCCCCGCATCCCCCGCCCCCGCGACCTTCACCCCCGCGGGGGCGCGGGGGTGAAAAATACACCCCTGAGAATGACATATTCGTGGATAAAAGGCAAAAAATTTATAAATTTTGATTTTTTTTTATCCATTTGACAAATTTTATGAAATAAAGTGAATTTTATTTTCCTTTTTAAATATATTTGTGGATTAGTGGTTAGTGCTTCAACATTAACAGTCCTTTTTGTATGAGTTCGACACCGGCTGACGTTTTCTTTTCATTTTATTTATTTTTTCCAATTAATACAGGGTTTTTCTTTATGTTCTTATTTCTAAGAAATGTTCTAATTTGTGGTAACTAGTTTATTATATAGGGATGGAAATTTTATTATTAAAGAAAATTCCCGAAATAGGTAAATTAAATATGTATAAAAAATGCTAAAATATATATAAAATATCTACAAAAACAATATATACAAAAACAGGTAATAAAATTTTTGAAGATTGTTACTTTTTTTTGGAAAAAAATTCTTCGTAAAAGATGGAATAGGCTTAAATCACATGTATTTAAAAAAATTTTATATCTATTTTTTGAAAAACCGATTTAGTAGTACATTGACAAAAAAATTTAAATTTTTTAAAAGAAAATTTTCTGCAAATTCCTAAAATATGAAAAAATGAAAATGTATACGACAAAATGTGAAATTTTGTGTTTTTGGGAATATTTGATAAAAAATTTTTTTAAATCATGAAAATTGCAAAACATGTAAGAAAAAATCAGAAAAAGTTCAAAAATATATAAAAATATGTACTTATGTAATACAGAAAAAGCCCGAAATAGGTACAAATATGTAAATAGAAGTCATGATTTTTGTTCGCAAACACAAAAAAAAAATTTTTTTTTTCCTTCTTTCCTGGGTATGGAGAAACCAAGAAAATATATATTTTTCATAAAATTCCCATCCCTAATTAAATGTGTAAGAGTAAGCGTATATGCCCTTTTATTTTAATTAACTTTTTATTATGAAATTTAATAATTGTTGTTATTCATAATATCTGAAGATTTAATTTAAGTAATATTCAAATTCAGTAATATTTGATATTGAGGTATTTTTATTGCAAAATATAAATATATTTTAATAAATGATGAAAGGATTTTTTGAATATTTTTCTTTTTTTTTGCCTTCTACTTTTTTTTGATAAATTATATTAATATGTGTTATTGCTAAATTTTAAATTCTTTTATTTTAATTTGTATTCATTTAGAATTTTATATTATTATCATAATTTTTTAATCGTTTAAATGTTGTCCGTAATTAAATTCATCTACTTATTACTTTGTTTTCCTTTTTACAGCTTAAATTTTTCTTTAAAAGCTCGCCAGCATATTTTATCAAAATTTTTGTAACAATTAATTTTCTTTTATATTAAATGTTTTGAAATATTGAAAAAAAATTTAAGTTTTTATTTATTATCATAAATATGATATCCCTAATAAATGGTTTTTTTACGATTTTTATAATTTTTAATTTATAGATAAATTAATGTCATATGAAATATTTTTTTTTGAGAATTATTTTTTATTTTCTGATTTATTTTCAATTTTTAACAATTTGAAGTCATTGTTTCATCTCGTTCTTATACTTTTATTATCTGCATAATTTGTAACGATTCTAAATTGTATATAATTTTCATAGCTTTGTTTCAATTATTATTATTCATTGTTTTAACTTTAGAATTTTTGTAGACAAATAATTAGTACAGGGCCTAACAGTTTGCAATATTTCCAAATTCTCGTGCTGTGGCAAGCGCCACCATTTGATTGTTTGCCCCAAAAAAAAATTATTTATCAAATTCTTATTGCGACTTCGAAAATTTATATTCAAGTTATTTTTCAAATAATTCTCTTTGTGTGAGAATAAATAAATTTTGTATAAATATTATAATGCTTAAAGTTTGTGATTTTAGTTATTTTATGATAAATTAAATAATATGTTTTATAATAACCAAATAAAAAATATCATTTTAAATTATTATTATTTTTTAATAAATTCATATTAGCTGTAATTAAAATTCTATTTAAATTGTATCTGTTCACATGAGCGGGTTTATTAATATTTATTTTAAGTCAATGTTTGTTCCTATTAAAAATATAAATTGTTTTTATATATTTTTCATATTTTGGTTATAGACATAATATTTCTCAATTTTTTTTAAGTTTACTTCAAAAAAATTTTAGATAATTAAATTATGTTAACGCCTAACTAAATTTTGTGGAAGTTGGCGATTGAAAATAATTAGTTATATTATCATTATTATCCCTTGTAATTCTGTGCATGAATAATAGATACATTATCTTCATTTCCTTAATTTGTTCAAAAATCATTATAATAATTACATTTTCCAGCATGTGATTTATTTTGAGTGACTTAATCAAATTAGTTTAATTTATTATTATATTAGCTATTGATTTGAAGAATATTTTCATTATGCAATTAGTATTCAAAACATAATCTTTCAAAGTACATACATTCAAATTTTATCACTGATCTACCTCTAAATTTTTTTTTTCGAAACTCGTTTTTAAACCAATTATTTTGCTCAAAATTTTATCAAAATAAAATTAATTCATTAATTTGTTTTAAATAGTTAAAACTGTTATTTTTAAATTTTCTAATACCGTAAATTGAATGGTTTATTGTTTTCTTCCCTATTGTTAATCTCTTTTTAATAAATTTCCTTTTATCTTTTCTTACAATTAAATGCTTTGCCTTCTGTGCAGGTTTTAATGTTGTAATGAATATTTTTTTCATTTTCCTTTACATTTTTTTATATCATAGCTTTTTTGCCCATTTTAGAAACATTAAATAAAAGCAGAACATAAACTTTTGTATGTAAAGCTTAAATGAATTGTCGACTTCGCAGCGAAAATAGTTTCTTATTTTGTCGGATCTTTAATATTTTCTATTTTTTAAAATTTTATTAAATTATTCTTATTCGTCTCTTCAACTTGCATTATAAGATTTTTAATATAAGTAAATAAATTTTGTTTATAGGTTTTTTTATTTTCATTAATGTTTTTGGTATCTATCTTAATGAAGATAGAAAAATTGACTCAAAAATTATATTAATGAAAATAATGAATTAATTCATTTTTATTTACCCTTTTAAAATATATACAGAGATTTATATTTATTTTGTATTTCGCCACATTTAAAAAATATTTTATGCAACGAGCACAATTCTAACCGCCTCCCGGAGCTCCTCTACAATTTGAAAAATATTTTAAAATTATTTAATCAAAAACAACTCTTTTTGAAATTTCATAAATTTCTTTCATCTTTCATTATCTTGGTAATTTATTTAATTGAAAATATTACTTTTTTATTATGATTTTTTTATCCAGTCTTTTTTGTTTTCTAATTATTAAATGAATCATTTGAGTAAATTTAATTTATAATTTTTGAATTTTAAATTGACTAATGAAAAATTTTTAATTAACATTAATTAATGTAATATTTAAAATAAATTTGGAAAAAAAATTATAAAATATAATAAATAAATTCATTTAAATATGTTCAAAATTTGTTAAATTAATTATTTGTTTAAAGTAATTATTTGTAAAAACTATAATGATCTAGATTTTTTGGATCAAATATTTTGTAAAATTAAAGCAATAATGAAATTGCAGTGATTTTACAGCATTCAAATATGGAAATTTAAATAGTTTCTTTGTAATATTACAAATCATATAATAAAAGATAAGCTTTTAGCTAATTTAATACAATGATAATTAGTTATTATTTTGTAGTCTTTTTTAAAATTCTTAACTTATTAATTATTCAGTTTGAGTAAATAGGTTTTTAATACAATTTGTTTCTTTTAGTTTAAATTGAATTTTGCTCAGCTTTTCAAAATTAAAATATCTTATATTAATTGTAATAAATAGGGTTGATTATAATTTAAAATAAATTTTAAGAAAAAATTCCGGTGAAGAAAGTTTAAAAATAAATAAAACTTTTATAACTGGGTAAAAATTAGCCTCCCGCTGGACTATTTGCCGAGACGTTAAAAAGTTAATTGCCAAAAAATTGGGCTTTCAGTTCAGAACAATTGATCACTGGAAAATAAAATTCGGCTTAAAGGGAAAGGCAAATAAAATTGAATTAAAAAATAAATAAATATTATATTAAGAAAAAAAGAGAAACTCGCAAATTTGAAACGTTTTTATAATATGAAAAATGAGCACCCGTAAATAACGAATAACAAATTTTAAGAGAATTAAAGTGGGCAAAAATAAATTATTTACAATTTTTAACAAATTAAATAAAATTGACTAAAATGAAATTATAAAAACTTTTTTTAAATATTGCATCGCAAATGCATTTTTCTCTTTTTTGTGCTACAGTTCCATTTCCATTTTTCTGCGGTAACAAACGATGTGGTAGTACTGTATTTAATTTCTTTAATAAAAAAGGTACTGTTTTATTGGTTAAAAATTTTTTCTATCGTTTTGATCATTTCATAAAACAAAAATTATTATTTTTTTTTAATTAATTTATTATCCAATTTTACAATTTTATAATTTTTTCTTTTTCAAAATTATTTTCATTTTTTTGAATTTTTGCATTAAATTTGAATATACAGAAGATAATTGAAAAAAAATTTTGTTAGCCTGTTTTTTGCCTAATTGAATTTAAAAATTTAAACATAAAAAGAAAATTAACTATGGTTCAATTGTAGGTTTTGTATTAATGTATATTGACTTTTAAAAAATGTCTGCCGTTTATCGGAGAAAAAAATTGCTGTCATTCGGAACTGATGAATGGCGAGAAGAAACACTTGGCGTAAATGACTTTTTGATCAGCATTTAAACTACATTGCATGAATTTTTTCTTATTACAATTTTTCTGTAAAAAACTTAAAATGTATTTTATAAAATGTCCTTAAGGTTTTGTAACAGCAAATTTTGGGAAATTTTGTAAAAAAATTTCCGTTCTTTTTTCTACAATAATTTTTTTTTCTTCATTAATTTGATGAAAAATGGTCACTATGAATCATTCCATCACTCAGTTTTACATAATTCTGCGATATAATCAGTGGGAATTGAATAGGCAAATTGGTGGATGAGATGATTCATGTTCTCTCTCATCCACAAAATTTCATCCACTGAAAATTTGCCAGCCAATTTATTGTGGCCATTAAAATTAAATTTATTTATAAATGTATTACGAAAATAAATAAATAAATAATTACACGTAATACTCATTATTTATTTAGTTAAAATATAATTTCATTAAAATTTAGCAAAATGAATACCAACTTCTTGGCATTGTTTTTCTGTTGTCTTTTGTTTGCTGAAATCAACGGCAAAATCTACTCTTCAATGCAACTCGACATCTTGGATTGGTCAAAAAAACAAACACATAATTGCACATCATCGACGCTCCAAATCAACAAAAAGGTAGAGAAGTAGTTTCTAAATCTTTTCAAAAAAAAATAATTAAAATTAAGTTTTTAAACAAAATTATCAAAATAAAATTTTTTAATTTTTCTCCTTTCGCCGCCTTTCAGCACCTCCGAGCCCCCAAAACTTATAATTCTATCTTAAAAAATTGGCTCAAAATCGCTAAAATTAATCATTTTTGGTGAAAATTTGTTAACAAATTGCATTAAATTTTTCAAAAATTATCCCTGTCTCAGATCTATAACGATGGAGAAGGAAGTGCTAACGGTGGATCGGCACAAAAGAATATTGAGCATGGATGAAAAATCGACTACAGCTGTCCTTCCGTTTTCGTCAAGCCGTCAATTTTCCCTACCGTATTGTTCACATGCTTACCGTATTTGCCAACAAAAGCCAATTATAATAATTCTTCCATCATTGTTTCTGAAATTCTTACAGTAAAAGATGAAATACATTTCAATAAATTATTTCCATGCGACCAAAAAAAGCTTTATATTGACCATTTGATTTTCACCAAGTCAATTTCTAGGTCAAATTGTAAAATTTCAAGGGAATTTCGGGGCACTTGCGTGAACTTTTTTTGGAATTTAACAATTGTTATGAAAAATTGTTTAGCATTTCAATAATTTTCCTCTTTTCCCCTTTCACCGGCGACCCCCCCCCCCCCTATTTTTGTCGGGGAGTTTATTCTTAATATTTTCAATTAAAAAAATATTTTATTAACATTTAAATCATAATTTAACAGACTGATGCTGACTGGACATTAAAGAATCTATTTATTTTTGAGCTTTTCCCTAGTGTAACATTTGCCCAATGCTCATAGGCAACATTTTGCTTCAATCGAATTTTGATCCAACAAATATTTGCACTTTAGATTTTGCATTCCGATCGAAAATAGATTAAATAAAATTTTAATTTATTTTTTCAAATAAAAAATGACTCAAGTACGGTAGAATTAATTAAAAATTATTTATTTATTTATGTTTGATTTTTAATTGTCAATTCTTGGTATTTTAAAATTTTTATAATTATGGCATTTTTAAATTTGAAAAAAAAATATTTATTACAAATTGCTTCACAACAATTTTAAATATGTAAGAAAATCCAAAAAGATGTAAAAATATGTAAATAAAAATTTCGAAATGTTTATTTTTTACAATTTTGGCAAAAATGAAATTTTTGACAAATTAATAGGAATTTTAATAAAATCGGTTCTATACATTGCATTATATATTTATATTATGTTTCAATTGCTTCTTTTAAGTTTAAATCTTGATACTTTGAAATAATTAGATTTTTAAATCCTAGCCTGTCCCATTTCTTATTGACATTTAAATTTAAATAGTCTTTTTTAGTTTCAATACACCTCAAACCCTAGACAGAACATAGTCTAGTTTTTGATGACATTATTTCAAGTGCTGGCTTGAATCAGATATTAAAAACTAATGAAGATGAAAATTTTAAAAAGGTAATACGTTGACGGAAAGGAAGACATTTTAGAAATTTGAAATTAAAAATTAAATTTTTTAAATAATAATTCATAATACTCTAATTTATGTATGTTGAATATTTCCTTTTGTTATTAAAGTTTATGACATAACTATAATTATTTTTATATAACAATTTTTTTTAATATATTTAACTCGGTATTAAGTTAATACTAGTAATGATCGGTCGGTTTGAGCTTGTCGTACTCCGCATTGGCTCTATCGTAGTTTTTGTATGTCACACGATCAGCATTCATGCACAGCAGTTGCGATGATGGCTATTCATTTTTTTGTAAGATTTTATAATTTTAAATGCGTTTAATTATACACACTAATGAATAAGCATCCCATAGAATATCCTTTTCCTCGATACGAACGCATGATAAGATACAAAACCCGCAAAATGAATTATAATATTTTAAGAAAATCAAATTATAATGAGAAATCTGAAATCGAACCTAGCTATTAAGTATTATGGAGTAAATTGGTGGTAATACTTCTGCCGATACTAAAAAGAACCTAAAATTATAATAAAATAATTTCTGATTACTAACTTCTTGGTCTACTAATCGAATAGTCATATTAGTGCAACTTCTTTGGTTTTAAATAAATTTAACAAATCAATAAGAAATATATAAATCAAAAAATATTAAAATAAATATTCAAACTTATAAAATTTAAACAAAAGTTTACATTAAAAAGTGACCTATACATTAAACAAAATAACACATTCACTACATTACAAGGATTAAAAATAAAAATAAAAGCAATATCAAACTTTTAGATTGATTTGGGTTTTAACAAAATAAAATAACCCAACAACGGTGATTAACATAATACATAAAAATGAAATAATAAGAATTCAGAAATTAAAAAAATTAAATAAAAAAATAATTGAAAGGTAAAGAATTTTATTTGTTTTAAATATAAAAGAAGAATACCATTTGGATAAATAAAATTATCATAAATGTTTTCTCATTGTGGTTTTGAGATTTTTTTTCTTGATTTATTAAAAGGTCCTCAGAAATCTAGGTAATGTTGAATTTAAAGCTATATAAAAGCGTAAGATTACCAATTAAAAATTGGAACGAGAATTAAAACACATTATTACATTTAATAAACAAATATTTATCGATTGTTTTTTAAACCAAAAGGTTAAGCCAAAAGTGAAATTTATGCGTTTAAATCTAAAAGTATTAGAATATTTTTTGAGTCTGTTACAGAATTATTTTGAAAAAGGGAATTCATTAAAATATAACATTAAAGAATTAAGGTGTTATTGAAAAAAATTCGTTCAATCGCATTAAAACACACAATGAATTTAATAGCGCAAGAATTATATTTAAGAACATACATAAAAACAGTTAATGAAAAATTTAAATCACAAATAAATATAAATACAAATATTTATTCAAATGGTTAAAAAATATATAGAATATAAAATTTAAAATTGCATTAAATTTTTCAAAAATTATCCCTGTCTCAGATCTATAACGATGGAGAAGGAAGTGCTAACGGTGGATCGGCACAAAAGAATATTGAGCATGGATGAAAAATCGACTACAGCTGTCCTTCCGTTTTCGTCAAGCCGTCAATTTTCCCTACCGTATTGTTCACATGCTTACCGTATTTGCCAACAAAAGCCAATTATAATAATTCTTCCATCATTGTTTCTGAAATTCTTACAGTAAAAGATGAAATACATTTCAATAAATTATTTCCATGCGACCAAAAAAAGCTTTATATTGACCATTTGATTTTCACCAAGTCAATTTCTAGGTCAAATTGTAAAATTTCAAGGGAATTTCGGGGCACTTGCGTGAACTTTTTTTGGAATTTAACAATTGTTATGAAAAATTGTTTAGCATTTCAATAATTTTCCTCTTTTCCCCTTTCACCGGCGACCCCCCCCCCCCTATTTTTGTCGGGGAGTTTATTCTTAATATTTTCAATTAAAAAAATATTTTATTAACATTTAAATCATAATTTAACAGACTGATGCTGACTGGACATTAAAGAATCTATTTATTTTTGAGCTTTTCCCTAGTGTAACATTTGCCCAATGCTCATAGGCAACATTTTGCTTCAATCGAATTTTGATCCAACAAATATTTGCACTTTAGATTTTGCATTCCGATCGAAAATAGATTAAATAAAATTTTAATTTATTTTTTCAAATAAAAAATGACTCAAGTACGGTAGAATTAATTAAAAATTATTTATTTATTTATGTTTGATTTTTAATTGTCAATTCTTGGTATTTTAAAATTTTTATAATTATGGCATTTTTAAATTTGAAAAAAAAATATTTATTACAAATTGCTTCACAACAATTTTAAATATG
>SIJG01000038.1:811727-897626 GCA_023374025.1 Heterodera schachtii | reverse complement strand
ATTTCAAATTATATTTTAATTAATTTTAAATTATTTAATATCTATTATTATGGGAGATAAAGCTCTTTATTAATCATTATTAAAAATAGTTGAGATAATTTTTTTTACATTTTTTTATCCCGTGGATTAGGTCATTTTGATAGCGGTTGTTAATGGTTTGACAATATTTTTAGGTCGAATTCTTATTTCGGCCCACAAAGAATAAATTTTATCTATTTTTATTTCAAAAAAATTAATTCAAATAGATGAAATTAAAACTAATATTTTTACGGAAAATAATTCAATTTCATTTTCTTTCATATTTATTTAAGAACAGCAAAACAAAAAAATTTAATACGTTTCTCATAAGCTTGCAATTTATTAATTCAAAGTCTAGAGAGCTTAAAATTTAATTTTTAAAAATTAAATATCTACTTTTATAAGATATTAATATTAATTATAGCTCTTTCACTCCTTAGTTTTTTTAATCTAATGTAAACATAAGTGTAGCAATTTGTATTTTGTTTTTAATGTAATCTACTTTTTTATTTGCATTAGTGTTTGCATTAGTGCTATTCAAAAATATTTTTATTAACATTAAATTTGCGCGGTCGCAGATGATTTGGGAAATAATTAATTACATCAAAATTTGTGTGCTGTAATATAAACAACCAATGTTTATAGTTGAAATTTTTGATTACAATATAAATTTTTTAATTTAAAATAAATGATGTTTTTGGTTTTTAAGATTGTTATGAGATAAAATAGTGAATCTTTCATTATTTAATGATTTTGCCTTAGCTATTTCAAATTACAAAATCTTGTATTTTATTTCAGTCACTTTTCTCAATTTATAAATTCATACCTTTTTAATTTATTATCAGTCTAAATTAATGTTTAAGTTGCATTCTAATATTATTATTATATGTTTCTTAATATTTTTTAAAATCTTGACCAAAATACACCATGTTTTTTTCACTGATAAAGCGCATTGAATTTCTATTATTAAAAATATATTAATAAAAAAAATTGTTATTTTCTAATGGAATTATATTTTTTGCTTTTTTCTGCGTATTTTCATTCAAATAATTGTTTCATAAATTTTTTATAATTTAAATTATCATTGGCTCTATTTAAGGGCCTTTTTTATTTTCGTTTTTTAATGAGTTCATACTTTATTTATATTAATGATTTTAAGCGTATTTACTCTGAATAAAAACAGTTTAAATACTGTATTACCAGAAATTTGTATGTTTACCGGCTTATAAATATAAAATATGTAGGCTAATTTGATCATATAAATAAGTTTAATTAAATCATTTATTTACTTTCAAATTAGAAGTAACAAATTTTTGAATTATCTAATATTAAATAACTTACAAAAGTAATATTTATTTTTCTATCACTGCTTTTATGCCTCTCTTATTGGTTTTAATAATTTTTATATGCGCAGATAAAACCTTGATTAGGCCGATTAACGAATTAGCCAAACAACGAAAAATAGGTTTTCCGGGTTTAAGTTATTTGAGTTTTATAAGCGATTTTTTTATTTTTGCTTATCATTTTGTTTACTTATTGCGGTATCGTATTATAACTAATTTTATTCATATGATTCTCTAAATTTTAAATTCTGAATAACAATTAACAATATAATGACTCAAGCAATATATATAAATAAATTTATAAATTGGTCAGGTTGATTAAATAAAAGAAAAATAAATAAATGCAAATAAAAAAGTACTAATAATAATTTAATTTAAAATTGCTAATTTAAAAATAAAAAATCAACTAAACAAAATTTATATAATAATCATAAGCAGCTCCTTTTTGAAAAATATTTAAAAATTGTTTTAACATTTCATTTATTTAAAAAAATACAATAGATTACACGAAGCCGCATAAATTCTTGCGCTTCCGAAAAAGAAGTAAAAATTATAATGCTAGTCGATCAAAAAATTGCCGAATTATTGGGCACTACAAAACAATCATTAGCCAAATACAAATGGCGAGCAGCAGCAGCGACTTGTGTTCACCCAATCGTTGTGCCAAGACTCTGCAAAGCTGAACTTTGACTGCACCGGTCTGATCAAGAAGCACAAAAAGAAGGATGAATCGGCAGCGACAACGATGGCAAAGAGTTTCCGATGGTCCAAAGATGAAGAAAAATGAACCGAGTTGGCACACTACAATATAAGGACTTATTTGAAAACTTTATACTTGTTGGTCAAATGACAAACTCTTTCTTTGTAATTATGCCGAGCAATACGCCAGGTTTTGTTGGAAATAAACAAATTAAAAACACATTTGCCAAAGACGTTTGTGTCGATGGAGCCGGGTGATTGTTTTGTGTTGTCAGGCATAATTTATCCAAACAGGTAGAAAATCACATGGTTATTGGGACTGATTTTTGAGTTAAGTTGGGGAAAAGTTGGCACATTCAATTCATTATTTGTTTTTCACCCAATTTTAGCATCGAATTGGCGATGAAAACTGGTCGAAAAGGGTTTGGACAGTTTCTTACCCTTTTTATTTTGAATAAAATTTTCATCAATTAAAAATTTTTTCTCAAATACAGGACAAAATTATAGCTTTGGGTGCTGTGTTCCACACTATTTTTAGATAGTTGTTTATCGGTTTATTAGATTTTAAAATCTGCTTTATCCAACCCATTGAGCCCCCATCCCAATGCGAAACCCTTCCAAACAAAATTAATAACACCCTTTTTCTTCTTCCTTAAATTATTTTTTTAAAATGAAAGCATGCAAAATTAAAGAGGGGGTTATAATTAACTAGAAAAACATACAAAAAAGAAATGGTCGGAGGACAAACCAAAAATTTCTGTATAAATAAAGCTGTTTAGAGAAGTGAAATAAACGGTTAAACATGGGATAATGCTATGCACATTTAACGGGGAACATCGAGCAGTTCGTTATTCTGTTTTCGAAGGTGATCCCCAAAGTCCCGGAGAAGTGCCAGCTGCTCGTTGGTAATTACAAAGTGGCGCCGGTACTTCTCGCGCAGGGCCCCAAGCTTCGCGATGGGGTCGAGAAATTGAATGACCTGGAAAATTGAAGGAAAATAAAATCACAAAGCACGCGAGCGTGTTAAATTAAGTCTAGTGAACTTTATGGGACGGAAGCAAAAACCCACAACGGAAAATTTTTTTATAGTACCTATTAAAGACATGAATTTTCAAAAAATGCCGGGACCGGGCTAATTAAAACCCGCAAAATTTAATTAATAATCCTGGAAAGTAGCTTTATTGAGCTTAAAAACCAGAATTTAAATTACATGGTCGACGAATGAGCGTGAAATACGCTCCACGGCCGCCTCGGACATTCGGAAGACGTTCACGAACAGCTCGGGCGCCTGCAGCGGGCATCCGTATGCAAACGCGCTAAATTGAGCGACACGGCGGCAACAACGGAAGGAGGGAAGTGGGCCAGCGCGTAGCAGACCAGGGCAATTTCGCTGATGAACTTCGCAAACGCCCACACACTCTTTGACGGCGAAGCGTAGAAGCGATAGCGATGCAGAAACTGCATGGAGTATGGCACGCTGAAATTTAGGGTGCCCCCCCCCATAAAAAATCTGGTAATTAAAAATTTGTTCACTATTCACCTGCGGTTCCATTCGCATGATGTGCTCCTTCTTGAACATGTTTGCTGCCACATAGACAAAGTCGGCAACATTTGGCATGACCATTTCCTCGAATTTGGCTGCAATGAAAATGCAGGTGACGCCCAACAGTTGCAGGTTCGTCTTGTTGATTCCTATGAGTGCCAACAGAGAGCGATCGAGAATGTACACGGATAGGCTGAACGTTTCGTTGGTCAGCTTTAAGCGAACTTGTACCTTAATTAAAACCATTTCACCGTAATCGACAAGTTTTCAACATTTTTTTTAAAAACGTACATGGACAAGCCAATCGACAAGAATTTGACGCATTCGTCCGTCCACGGTTTTGTGCCTGGACAGAAAGTCGGAGTCCAGCAGGCTGCGTCTTTCGAGTTGTCACAAGTAGAAGTCAACGTCGTCGGCGTATTCAGTGGGGAACAAGGTTGCGCCACTACCGAATTTCAACTCCGGAATGTTTGATTCATTGCTGCTGTGTACTACTGTCAATGCTTTTCGAATTCGGTTCATTTGTTTTGGTGGGTTAAGTGTTCATGGTCAGCCGAAAAAGGCAATGAATAAAGAACCTTATTGATTAGAAAAAATAGGGAAATGAGTAGTGAGGTTGTATTATGAGAACGACGGGCCGCCAATGAAAACAGGAAAATCGAATAAACAATGAGAAATTTTCAAAATAAAATATAAACTCGTCCAAAGGTAAGGATGTAGGTAAACAAAACTGTTATAAAAAAATTTTAATGAGAAAAATAAATAATTTTTTGTAAATTTAAAATAAAAAATATCATTATTATTCAAAAAATAATAATAATTTGATAATCTTTTTACTGATTTAATTTAATTTATAAATATTATTTTAATTATTTGGTCCCCAATTACGTTAACTTTAAAAGATAAAATTGGTTATTTATTTGACCGAGTACTGTAATAAATTTGAGCGAATAAAAAATGTTGATAAAAATTCTACAATAATAAATTAATAATAAATTCTTGTTAATAAAACGTTTAGATGTAAGGGTGTTGCTAAATTAATTTGTTATAAAAATAATAAAATTTTAATAAGAAAACAAAATTTTATTTATTTGTGTATAAAAATAAAATAATTAATTGATTACAATTGTGCAGCAAATTTTAATATTTTATTGAAAAAATTTTTTATTTGGTATTCAAATTGGAATTTTTATTATTATTGTTTTAGAATAATTTTTTTATATATAATTTTATTTGTGAATTTAAGATAAGAATTATTATTATATTATTGTTTGAGATCTTTTAATTAATTAATTGATTAGGAAAAATACTGTTAATTAAATTCTTTGTTGGACACTCTTCCTTGAAATTTTTATTAATTTTAGAATAATTACTTATTTATATTTTGATAAATCGTTTTAATTAATTAGGAAAATTCCGTTAATTGCTTTCTTTATTGGGCATCCTTCCATGGAATTATTTTAATTAATTTTAAAATAATTAATTATTTATTTATTTGTGAATTTAAAATAAAAATTATTGTTGTTTGTTAAATCAAATTGATAAATCTTTTTAATTAATTAATTAATTAGGAAAATTCCGTTCATGAGCCCCCTCCCATGAAAACTTTTTTTAAATTAATTTTAGAATAATTATTTATTTATTTATAATTTTTTATTTGTGAATTTAAAATAAAAATTATTATTATGGTTTGATGAATAAGTTTGATAAATCCTTTTAAATATTTATAGGGCACCTTTCCACCACCCTTCCCTTTTGATAATTGATTTATTTATTTGGCCCGCTTAAGGAGTGCTGTAATTATCTGAGCGATAAAAATACAAAATTTGATGACGAGGAGAAAAGTTCTTCAACAATAAACAAATGAAACTGTTTTTAAGAAACTGGGGCGGTACATTAATTATTCATCAAAAATAACATTTTATTAAGAAAAAATAAATAAATTTAAATTTTTTGAGTTTAAAATAAAAACATTTATTATTAATTTTAGAATAATACTTAATCACTTTTAAATTAATTTTACTTCTTTTTTTTTAATTTTACGATCCCCCAATTCTTTTCCATTCAAAAGCGAAAATGTCAAATAATCATGTTAATTGATTTGTTTATTTGACACCCTTCCCGCAATTCTTCCCTTTGATAGTTAATTGTTTGTTTGGCCCCTTTAATGTGTACTGCTGAAATCAAATTTGATGAGTAAATTCACAATAAATAAATTATTTCTTAATAAAAAGATTCAAAATAAATAATTATTATTTTGCTAGTTTAAAATAAAATTTTCATTACCTCAGGAAACATTTACTAATGTAACAAAATATAAAATTTATGGAATAAATAAATAATTTTAATTATTTGCAAATTTAAAAAGATAAACATTTGTTATTATTTTAAATAATAATAATAACTTAATTAAATCTTTTTATAATTAAATTATTAATAAATATTATTTAATTATACGGTCCCCATTTTAAATTGAAAATTGGGAAAATTTCATTAATTGATTTGTTTATTTAGTCCCCTCGCCAGCCACTCTCGCCATCCTTCTCGTTGCAGTGAACTCTCGCCACACTCTTTCGCCACTTACGCCATCCTTCTCGTTGCAATGAACTCTCGCCGCACTCTTTCGCCATTCTCGCCATGCTTCTCGTTGCAATGCACTCTCGCCACACTCTTTCGCCATCCTTCTCGTTAATGAACTCTCGCCACACTCTTTCGCCATTCTCGTTGCAATGCACTCTCGCCACACTCTTTTACCACTCTCGCCATCCTTCTCGTTGCAATGCACTCTCGCCACACTATCTCGCCATAGTTGTCTCGCCTCATAGGGGCATACATTCTTGGTTCTCATTGGCTGCTGCAGCAGTAATTACGTCAATTTTTCCCTTTATCAGAGCAAATTACTGTTTATTGCCCATTGCCAATGTGGCCGAGTGGTTAGTGCGTCAGTCTGGCCACCCCCTCTGGGGTTCGGATCCGCTTGGTGCGGGGGATTTTTGAGAAATTTTAAATGAATTTAAATTCAACGTCTTTGACCTTTAAGGCGTTTAAAATAATTTAAAATTAAATTTAAATTAATTAAATAATTTACATAAAGTCGCGCAGCAAAAAAAGTCGCGCAGTAAAAAAAGTCGCGCACCCCCTGCAATAGGTTTGGGTTTGCAAGAAAAAATCAATAAAATAATTTGCATAAAGTCGCGCACTTGAAAAAAGTCGCGCAATAGGTTTTGGCTTCAGTAATGAAAAATTTTGGCGCTCAGATGGCCCTCGCTCACTTGGCGGCGCTCAAATGGCTGGCGCTCAGTTGGCCTGCGTTTTTTTAATTTATTCCTATTCCTCTTTACATTTTACAATTTTTTATTTTTTTCGTTTTCTTTAATAAAGTTTTGTAACAAACTCAATAACACCTAAAAGGTTCACTAATATTTTATTTTCATATTTTCAGCATAAAATTTTTTATATTTTATTTTAAAAGCTCCAGAACCGCGAACCCAACGTGGTTTTGGAAGCGGATCATCATCGTCAAGTTTTTGACGTCTTTCTTCCAACACTGCCCTTAACATTTTTTCCATCTCGACCTCTTCTTTGGCATCGCCTCGCCGGGACTCAGTTTTGGCATTTACTGGTGGCTGTTCCGGCAATTCTTTCTCCGCCCCACCCTTTTCTTCCTCTTTGAGTTCCTCCTTTTGCTCATGCTTTCCTATGGGATCATCCATCTCTGCGCCTTTTCTGTTCCGCTTCCCGGTTTTCGCCTTTGCCTTTTTCACTTTGTTTCCCTCATTTTTCTTCCGCTCACGGTACACGCAATCAATTATTGACTCTTGGCATGACTCTTAAGTGGGAGGGCGGGGGGGTGAAGATGGATGTTCTAGAAAATCAAAATACCAAATCGGCAACCGGTATCCAGTCGTTTGGGTCCTTGTCAAATCCTACCCACTTTACAAGGTAGTGTTGGCTGCCGTTGAAGCGCTTTTGGCCGCATATTCTTTCGACCTCGAATTCGGCAGAAGATTACGCTGCTGAAAGCACTTCTTCTGCTGCCTCCGCTACCTGGTCGTGCGGGCTGGGACCCAGTTTCGGCACATCGTCGACATTGGGAACAAAGGCGACCGGGTCTGTTGGCATGGAGTTGGCCGGAGATACAGCCGCTTGCAAAGAATCGTCGGCGGGGTAGACAGGGAGTTCAAACGACATGGTTTTTATGAATTTTTGAGAAACGGAAAGCTCCAATTTATAGGCGAATTGGAGTCTTTTTTTCTGATCACAATCGTTATTCCTCGCCCAGTCATGTGTAAAACAACAGAAGTTTTTGCTTTCTGTCGCTGGTTTTTACCCGAAACACCCAAACACGTTTGTGAACAACTAATATTTTATGAACACAGAAGTTTTTGTCATTTACCCAACAAAAATGCATAAAGGCGAACAAAGTAGCTGGTAAAGGAACAAGTCACACCCATTTTTTGGACATCGCCCGCGGGCCGGCTTCGCACCAAACGCGCAAACTTTTATTGCTATAATATTTTTCTCATTTAATTAGGTTTGGACGATTCCTTTAAAATATTTTTCAGTTTTTTTTGCTTTCTTCACTTTTAATTCCCAAATCCTGGAGATTGAAGAGCGGATTCGTGGCTTAAATTTTCAAGCGCCAGCCATTTGAGCGCCGCCAAGTGAGCGAGGGCCATCTGAGCGCCAAAATTTTTCATTACTGAAGCCAAAACCTATTTTTAGGTTTATTAATTTATTATTTTTCAATGAAACATTTTATTTATTTTGTAATCTAATTGATATGGGTTTCAGTTTTCAGTGTGAATTTTTTCTCTCTGCGATTAATTTTGTGGCAATATTTATTTAGTAAATTCTACAATACGTGTCTCTTAAAAATATTATTTCTCGCATATAATGTAAAAATAATATATGTTTTAATAAAATTCTTCTGAAATATTAAAATTAATTGATTAATAAGAAATTAATAAAAGAAATTTAAAAATTTTCGCCACATTTGAATTAAATTAATTTAATCAAATTCATAAGCATTAATTACATTGATTTCTTTATTTACTTTTAAATTCTGTTTAATAAATCTTCTCTATATTTTAAATTTACAAATTTGTCTCTCCTTAAAATTTTTCTTGAAGAGATCAAATTATTTTTAGCTTTTTACTCTTGTTTTCATGCATAGTTTGAAGAACAGAATATTTTTCATGGTTTCCTGCTGAATTCGACGTTATTCATATGTGTTTTATTTATTTTTGAATTAATTTAGTCCTGGTATTATTTTTATCATTAATATGTTTTTAGAACCTTTTTTTTGTATATTGCTTTTTTAAATATTTAATTTATTTTTTGTATTTCTATGAATATCAATGTAGATGCTTAATTTTTATTTGCTATAACTTTAATAAAGTTTTTTCCAAATAATGAATATTAAATATTACCTAAATTTACATTTACCAAGCTTTTTTTTGTTCATTTGGGATTCCTTACAAGTTAATTAAAACCTACAAAATGAAATAGCCGGCTTCACGTAGTTTATTTGAATTTTCCTCAATATCTTTTTTAAAAGTATTGAAACTTTTGGAGATTTATGACTTTGCACATGTTCATATTATCGGAGTGGATTTAGAAACTAAGCTCGGCCGACTCAAATTCGGTTATAATATTTATGAACCAATGTAAAAAACAATCCAATTTTAATGCCCTTCATATTAAAGTTAATTACGATTATTTATTCATAATTAAAAACTTAATTATTGAATGGATTGAATAGTTTTTTTTCAATTTAAAACAATAAATTTAAATGAGCCAATCAATGCCCATAGACTAAATTATTAAATGAATAGTAAATATACCTTTAAATAAAATTAAACTATTGAAATAGACTTAAGAAATAAAAAATCACTCAAGATAATAAAAGTTTTTAAAAACTATTCAAACAAAAATAAAATCTTTGGAATGGTGGCCGAACGTTTCGTCACTGAACGTTTCGTCACTAAACTTTTCGTCACTAAACCTTTCGTCACTGAAATAAAATAAAGAATTTTAAGAGGAAAAAATTAAATTTTTTAAAATTATATATCTACATACCTAATTTATTTGAAAAAAAATATCAGTCTAATACTGAACTTTGATTAATTGGTTTTATGGTTCGATCATAGTAATAACCTTTAACCCTCCCCTTTTTGTGGTTATTAGTGGGTCATTTCATATATTTGGCTAATGTTGAGTAAAAGAAATGTGTCAAGTTTAGTGACGAGAAATTTTGAGGGATGGCATAATATTTAAAGAGTGCTTCTTGAACCAAACCAGGGTTCTAGTCGGTTTTACGTGTCCCATCACATTTTACGCGTCCCAACAACAGTTTACACGTTCCATCATTTACGCGTCACAAAAACAGCTTTTTCGAACCGTCAATCGAAACTTTATACCTTCCGAATCGTCTAATTGTTCTTGATTGTATACTTTGATCATCGAAATGTGCAAAAGCAACCATAAGCACACTTAATGATGTTAACAGAAAGTAAACTAATGTAAAAAATGTGCAAAAAAAGCTTAAGCCTAGGCTTAAGCCTAAAGCTTAAGCTTAGTCTAAGCAATTGTTCGAGTTGCCTCTGTATGAGTTGTCATGATACCTTAGGTTTAACAACGAAATTTTAGTTCAAAAAGATTACTGAATACCGGACAAAAATTAGGTTTCCTCTGTTATTAAGAGGGCTAAAATACCATGGATCCATGATGGCACGAAATTCCGATTTCCGGAAATTTTTGGGGCCTCGGATGCCATCCCTGCCATTGACCAAATGTCATGGGACTCGTAAAATGCCAAAGGACGCGTAAAACCGACTAGAACCCCAAACGAGTATAAGCATTTTGTTAAGCGAATGATTAATGAATTTGAACGCTGGTATCACATTGTTGCCAATTACTATAATGTACCGGTCAACAATTAGGGGAAAAGGCCTTAAGAGATCGTCCATTTATCTGCAACACAACAATTTATAACAACTCTGCTGGATTCAAACAACTGCGGGACAAGACCCATTGAAAATTTAATCAAAAAACAAATTTTCGAACGCCCATATCTTTTTTCTACTCCTGAATTGGTTAGCATTTGCTTAGAAAAAGCTTCTCATCAAGGGCTTTCGATTTATACCAAGATTTTCCAATTTGTTTGTCAAAACCTTTCAAAAGCTCATTTTCGGAATGGTGTGATAAGTGAAATTTCATACCATTTAGCACAAATTTAATGGGTTTTAGTTAAAAAAATTTATAAAGGTATGGCATAATGTTTAATTTTTAAAAAAATTGTTTCAGTGACGAAAGGTTCAGTGACGAAAAGTTCAGTGACGAAAGGTTCAGTGACGAAACATCAGGGAGCCCTTTGGAATAACTTAGAAAAACTGTTGATATTTAATGAAATAGCCGAAAAAAATCATAGAATTTATTTGCTTATTTCTCATTCGAATAGTATATGAGAATAAAGGCACAACTATTTAAAACATTTAAAAAATCAAATATATACATATAATGATATAATATATTTTTTTATATTATGCCATTCCATTTGTACAATGTATTAAGTCATAACTATTAAAAAAAAATTGTTTTGTCTAAAACTTAATTCATTAAAATTCATTTCATTAATTATAATATTTTGGAATTGTTTTCTTTTTGTAAATTCGCAAGTCATGCAATTTATATCTATTTTTTCAGAAACAAAAGATATCTGATTTATTTTAAAATATTAAAAATAATTTGATCAATTAATTTTTCATTGATTATTGTTATTGTTTTACTTTTCACCGGCAAAATAAGTTAAGATTTAAATTTTATAACATAATAAACTTTTATTTATGCATTAGATCAAATTTAGGAGTAAAAAATTTTGAAATATTGAAAACTTTTTTTTTGTTTGTTTCTTTTCTTAAAATTTCTATTTTTTTTTATAATTTCTGTATGTTTTGTTTTTTATTCTTTCCTTCATGCATTAGCTCTTTTTTCCCATGTTTTCAGTCATTTATTTTTCAATCAATGCAACTGAGGCACATCTTCCACGTTTCGGTGGGCAATCAGTTTTTGTCCGAAGAGAAAGATCCAATAAATATCGAGCACAGAGAGAATCCCAAAAATTCAAATGAATATAAAAAATATTTTTACAAATTTATTTTGGCATTTATGTAAATTGTTTCATTTTTAAAAATTTCCATAAAAATTGAATAAAGTTTTAATATTTTGAACACCAATCACAGGAAGTTTTCTATATTTTTAAGAACATTATTCAATAATTATTGTCTTTTATCTTTGGAAAGTGTTGATGGAATAGTTTTGGAGTAAGGAAAAAATTATTAAAAAAATTTTTGTCTCAATTTATATTGCATAATAAATTTGGTAAGTGGATAATTATATAATTTTCTTCATAATTCATTAAGGCAATAATTTAAAACTTCGACCAAAACTTATTTTCTTTCATTCCAACAAAATTTGAGCTTCAACACATTGTCAGCTGGAAGTTTCAGACCATTAGGCTGAGCTTCATATTTTTCAAAATAAAAAACTCGTTGAAATTACTGAATTTATAAGTTTAGCTATTTTTTTCATTGCTTTCCATAAGCTTATGTTCGTTGTTAATTAAATATTTTTAGTTTCTTAATAGTAAAAAAAATTGAACAAATATATATTTTTATTAAATCAATATAATTACATACCGTTGCTTCCAATCAGTGATGCCGCGGGTTGAGAAAAATTTCGGGTTCGGGTTTCGGGTCGGGCACTCAAAAAATTTCGGGTTCGGGTTTTGGGTTTAGGGTCGAGAAAAACCTCGGGTATCGGGTTTCGGGTTTTTAAAATTTTTTATAAAAAATGAATAAAATAACACGTTAATATTCATAATTCAATTGTGGCAAATTATGGTGTAAAAAAAGCAATTTCTCCAAATTTTCGGCGCTCAATCTGTTTCTTTTATCCGTCATAATACCCCCCGCAGTCGAAAACAGTCTTTCCGATTCGTGAGAGCCCACTGGCGCACAATTGAACTCCCTAAAATTATCAAAAAATACATTGACAGTACAAAAGGTTGTGCCTAAAAAGTTTGCACAATCTCGGCCACTGTTCAGCTTTTGATGACCAATACACAAAACAATCGACTGATTGCAATGGTTCAGAAAGATAAGATTCGACTTCCCGCCGAATGATTTCGCTTTCATCCACTTCAAAGTACAAATCCTCACTGAAGGAATTGTCCTGAAAATATGCCTCAAAATAGAATAAAAATTAAATTGGGCCATACATCCAAAAACTCGTCCAAAAGTGTTGATGTTCCCGTTTTTTTTGCTTGAAAAATTGGTGAAGGTGGTTTCTTTTGTGGAGATTTTGAAGAATTTTTGTTTAATTCCTCGATAACCCAACTTTTATAAAGATTTCGCTGATGCCAATCAAAAAATTTCATTTTGTAGGCGGGGTCGAGTACAGTCGGAATGACCAGATGCCTAAATCCATTTATTCAAAATTTTTATTTTTTTCTAAAATACCGTTTCGCTTCCCAACCGCTCATGCGATTTTCCAATGAACTCGCTATTTTCTGCGCCAATGGAGTTTCAGATTATTTTAGACGGTTGAGCAATGCACGAAAATGCGGCACCACTGAAGCTATAGTAATCCTATGGCCTTGCATTTCGCATGTAATTAAAAAGGCCGGCTTTAAAACTTCTTCAACCATAGCAATGGTTTCCCATTCAATTTCTTAAATTTTTTTTGTTTTTAAATTTTTTGGATAATTTTTGCCTGTTATTTCTTCTACGGCTTTTCCGGTTGCATCTTTTTGCATAAAAAGTGTTATTGCTGGTTTATTTTTAACAAAACACGCACACATTTTGTACATCGACGACCATCTGACTTCACTATTCTTAAAAATATTGTAATTATTTTCTAATAAGGCTGCTAAAACACTGAAAAAGAACCTTAATAAGCACATTGTCGCTAATTCCCTCTGCTTTTTGTAATTCCGTCAAATATTCTCGCTGCAAAACTGACTTACGCACTTTGCGAATCATCTTTTTTATTTTTTCTACAGTTGCCCCAAAGGAAAACGCTTTCAAACCGTCATTAACGGCCTAATAATGAGGTAAAGAAAATTTATTTAGACATTTTACTAGCTGGATTTTGTGAAGGAAACAGTCGCATGATTCGACCCCAAATAAATTAAGTCCCAACTTCATAGCAGATGCAGCGTCCCGTAGAACGAGATGAATTTGGCCTTAATTCAAAAAAATCTCATAAAAAACAAAAAATAACCACTTTTTTCAATTCCCATTTTGTCAATTGCAAATTGTAGCTGATTTCCGATTTGTTCACCAGTATGAGCACCCTTCATTTTCGCTGCAGAAATTATCCGTACATTTGGTTCGAATGTTTTTTTGACAGGATTCACGCAAATAAAATGGGCTGTTAATGAAATCACAGAAAAAGTTGCGTGATCTGTAGTCCAAATATCCGTTGTGAATGCAATTTTAGGTTGAAGCAAAATTTCAGTTTTAATGGTCTCAAAAAGTTTGTCGTAAATTCTCGGAAGTTCTGTGTTTGAGAAAAAAGTCCGGCCTCTATAGACAATAAAATAATTAAATTATGCGCTTTATAATCCAACTTTGGCTTATATTGCGGCGCTAAAAAATTGATAAGCCTTCGAAATCCTTCCTTTTCTGGAGTTTTTAGGGGGAGGAGGTCCCTTGCGATCATTTCCATTACCAACTGATCAACGTGTTTTGTCTTGGAACCATCAATTTTCCACTGAGCTGTAAATCAAAACAACCTTTTTTAACCAATGCGTCAACTTCACTCACAAAAATTCTCGACAATTGTTTGTTGTTTTTCGCCTGAACATATTCTTCCGCGCTTTAAGCTGGGTTGGCTGGATGATGATCCATCAATATCTTCGTCTTTTTGTGTGCATTCGGTTGGATCAGAGCTGGCGAATTGTGTTATTTTTGGAATTGTTGCCAAGGCTTTTTCCATGGCTTCCAGCTTCTTATCTTTGGCCCTTTTCCGCTCTAATTCCAACTCTTTATGGAATTTTTCTAAGTGGCGAATCATGTTTTTGGTTGACTTCGTCTTGTCCTGCTGTTGATTCCAATCACAATTCTTACATTTGGCGTAATTATTCGGCAGATGATCAAAATATTGCCAAATAGAATCCATTCTTAAAACTAATGTAAATTTTAGCATATTGAGCACAAACGACGAACGGTATGAAAGATAGTAATGGTAGAAAAATTTAACACAAAAGCGTAATTCATAAAGCAAATTTTTATAAGAAGGGGTGTCAAATTTGGCGATATGATAGTGATTCAAATATGTTTCACATTGCAAAATTTTATTTTCTCAATATTTTACTCAGATCCCCGTTCTTACCGGTGCATTTTTTTTTGCCTATGCCGCGGGTTGAGAAAAATTTCGGGTTCGGGTTTCGGGTCGGGCACTCGAAAAATTTCGAGTTCGGGTTTCGGGTTTAGAAAAACTTCGGGTTTCGGGTTTCGGGTCTCGGGTTTCGGGTTCGGGTTGGCATCACTGCTTCCAATTCGAATTTAATTGCTTTTGATATTCATAAATATTTGTCATTTCTATGCACAAATATTATTAAAATTCTTGAGTCATCTGTTCATAAGAATTTGTTTGTCCAGTTTCATTATCGCCTGTTCAAGTATCTCATTTTTTTGTGTTTTCGGTTTGGCTATTGCTATTATGCGAAAACTTCTTTTTATAAGAGTCATTAATAACGGACAGTTCAAAAAAATAATTATGAACTTTTTTTGAAAGATAAATGTGATATAGTTTGGTATGTATTGTATTTTTTCATAAATTAGTATAAAGTAATTGGTTAACTTATTTGAGATTATTTTTTTGACATCAATACTTTGCAAAATTGTTTTTATTTTTACAAAATGATGTGGCTTTAATAAACTTTTATGTTGCTTTTTCTTTTCAAGTTTTTTCTAAAATGTGAAATAAATTATATTTTAATCTAAGATATTATTGTAAAAGAAAATTTAATATGTTCAAATTATATTTTCATTTTTCTCACAAAATTAATTTGATGGTAAAAGATGTTTATTTTCATGATATTTATAACTAAATAATTAAATTTAACTTTTATTTATAAATCTGCTATTTTGTTTCTATTAGTGAATTTGTTAGGCAGTTGAATAAGTTCATTTATAAAATATACGTTTTTATATTCCTCTTCTTTTATATAGATTCGTTTGTCTTGTGAGAATAAATCGTTTTTTTAAATTTTTGTTTTTTAGTATTATATAAGGTTATCTTTTTTCAAAATGTCAAAAAATGTTTAACGGGCTTTGAAAAGCTGCATTGTAAAATAATATATATTTTCTTTTTTCCATTATCAAATGATAAATATCTTCATGAATAACTGCATATTGTTTAATTTATACTATCCAAGGGTTCTTAGAAATGATTGATTCCAGTGTTTTTTTTAAAGAATTATAAAATATGAATTATTATATTATCACCATTCATTAAATGTCGAATTATTGGCTACATTCCAGAAGCAAGACATAGTTAAAGCAATTATGGTTTTTACCGAGTTTAAGCAGATTAAAAATAAACATAGATAAATTTTCATTAAGGAAATTAGGTTTTATTTTTATCTTGTCGAGTAGTTTTTGGTATCAGTAAAATTTATAACATAAAAATACATGTTTTCGCAGAATATTCGCACCAAAATAAATGTTATTATTTAATTCACAAAATATCTTTTTTGAACAATTATTATTTTCATTTATTTTCATTTATTCTTTTTAAAATTTATTATTAATCGTTTTAATGAAATAAAGCTTTAAAATAGAGAAATAAGAAGAATTTTATGGGATTTATTTAATTATTCCAGAAATTTTGTAAAAGCTCGAACTTTCAGAAAAGTTTAGAACTCAATTCGGAAAAATCATTCTGGAAAATGGAAAATAATATACTACAAAAACAAATCTGTAATCATATTTTAGTGATTTGTTCTTTAAAACTTTGAAAAGTCTAATAAATTAAAAAAATTATATAGGGATAAAAATATGGTTTTTTAATTCTTGTTTGATGTAAATAAATTTTAAATTAGTGATAAATTTGAAAAATATTTTTACATATAAGTAAAGTCAACTAATTATTGTTTATTTATTTCATTATGCTAATTATTATATTGTCAGAGCGAAAGAAATGTGGTTGCGATGTATGTCTCTTTAAAGTTTAATAATTTATATTCATTTTTGATAGAAATAAATTTGAAAAATATTATTTGACTAAAATAAATCAATATTTTTTCATTTAAAAATATTTCTACATATTTGTTATTTTGATACAATTATAAATAAATAAAAATCGAAAGATTTTTAAATAAGAATGAAACAAAAGCATAAATGTTCCAAAAATTATAAGGTGGAATGCAAGTATACATTTATTTATTTAAATTTCGATGCAAAATTATGAGGAAAATAGGAAAGTAATTCAAAGCAGATTGGAAGTGGGAAAAGCCCAAGCATAAGAAGCTAATTAAAATTTTTATATTGAGTTATAAATAACATAATGGATTCCGACCTTTTGCATCGTTATATATAATTACATTCACTCATTTTACAACATTATGTATAATTTAAAAAAATACTTTTTTTGTTTCATTTATTTTTGCATTTAGTTAGATTTATAGAAGACGTTATTATATAGTTACATTGTGTGTAACTAAATTCAAGATTCCGTGTAATTGAAGCGCGTATCGCATTTTCTTTCATTTTTTAAATTCTTGAATATTTTTTTGTGTGGTTGTTGATATTAAGATATTAAAATCTCAAATAGTGTTTCATCTGTTTATCCTTGTACTGGATATTTAGGCTTATAAAATGCATAATCAAAATTATTTTTTTTAAATTTATTTTAGATGTCTTTCAAAGGTTTCAATTGTTGTTTACGCGCTGTAGTCTTTTAAAACTGCAAAAACATGGAATGCATAATGAAAAGTGTTTCGGTTCGCACTGTATTTAATTTCTTTATTTATGTTCAGATTTTTCTTATTAGAATAAATTATAAATTAATTATACTTTAAATATTTTAGCATTTTACAATGAAAATTTTTTCAGCTTTCATTTTATGCAATTTTATTTTCCTAATGTATCATTATAGATTCTCAAAAATGTAAAATTTACGCAATTCCACAATTCGATTATGTTGATTTATAAAAGTCAATATTGGGATTTTTTTAAATAATAGACTTATTAAAACAAAGAACTATTCATTTATTTAAATAAATCATAAAGCTATGATTAATACTTTTAAACAAATTGTGACACTCAGTCGGTTGCATCTTCTGATGCAGGGTCAGTTGCCTCTACGTCTTCACTTTATGGCCAAATTGACAAATCAAAAAAATTTGTCTCCCTGCGAGATCATTTCAAGTATTACCTCGCAATAAGGGAGGAAAACGTGAAGATGCAATACCACCATATTTTATCATGTGGTGGAGGGCTTGGCCAACGCTGGGTTCTTGATCAGGCTGCAAAAATAGATTGGCAAGTCGCCACATTTTTGCGCAGACCTGACATGGACCTGCGCGTCAGCACTCCAAAAAATTTGCTGCATTATTTGGTCAACCAATACAACAAGCAGCAGGCACGGCAGAACCCCAATGCCCAACAGAGAACTGTTGATGACATTGGCAGTGTTGTTCGATTTAACGATAACAATGTTAACTGCCTCCAATATTGGAAGAAAATGTATGAGAATTGCAATACCATTTTTGCGCGTTGTCATAACCCAAAAAAGGCGCGGCTCTTCATCACATTCACAAACAATCGTGAGTGGCCAGAGTTCAAAGCGAACTTATACAACAACGGTCAAGTATTCACTGACCGTTTTGATATGTGGATGCGTGTGTGGATCAGCAAAATTGCTGAATTCCGCGAAGAACTTTACGAAAAAAAGTTCTTTGGAACAATCCTTGGATCAGGAGAGTCCATGGAGTTCCAAGGCCGTGGAGGCCCGCATGCACACATTGTGGCCCAGACTGACCTGGATGCAGTTCCAGATGTTATTCAGCAATACATTTGGGCTCACATTCCACTTTTGCCAGAACCAGAAAAAGGTGATGACACTCCCATCGCGGAAATGCACCGCCAAGTGCGCGAATTGATGCATTTGCAGCTGCACAGGTGCAGCGAAAGTTGGTGTGGTACTCGTGACCAATATTACGGGCGCTGCAAAAAGGGCTTCCCAGCCCCTTATTCAAAATGTACGATTTTGCGGCCCGACAGGCCTGCGTTGTATTACCGGCCTGCACCCCAGGATGGTGGTGCCAATATAGAGGTAAACGGCTTAATATACGACAACTCACAGGTCGTGCCGTACAACCCTTATGTTTTACTACGCTACCGGGTACACCACAATGTGCTATTTGCGTATGGTAACAAGGCAAATATAAAATATGCACTAAAGTACCCATTCAAAGGTCCTGGACATTGTTATGTCGAGTGCAAAGAAGAGTCCGGCAACAAAATCGATATCGATGAGCCGGCTCAATATGCCAAAATGAACTTCCGTGGTGCTACGGAGGCATATGCCGTTGTTAACTCAACACCATATGTTCGGCTTTCGCACCACGTTGTCAAATTGAGGATTCATTTGCCAAATCAACAGTCCATTGTATATAGGGCTTTCCGCTGGTGAGCAAAGCTCAGCAAATCCAGCAAGGCACACTGCCGGAAACACAATGCTCAGCCTATTGGAAACAATGGCAAAATGAATGGCGGCATGATCCTAAATTCAAGGACATGTTTTTCGAAAAAGTGCCGGAACAATTCCGATGGGATAAGGACAAATGGGTTCTTTACAAAAGGAAGCCCATCAAAAGGCCTCCAATTGGTCGAATTGTCCCTGTCCCACCGAAGGATCCGGAAAGATTTGCGCTATATTCACTTATGCGCCACTTTCCCGGTGACCCTGACCATCTTAAAATGGTAAATGGTCAGCCTTGTACCTCTTTCACTGATGCTGCAATAAGGCACGGTCTTCTTGAGGATGACAAAATCTGGGATAAAACACTCGCTGAGGCAGCATTGTCACGATGGCCTGATCAAATGAGGTGGCTCTTCATGAGCATCCTCGTTTATGGCCAGCCCAGTAATGCCGTCGAATTGTGGAACAAGTACAAAGACCAAATGTACTTTCCTCAAGGCATTACCACACCGGCACAACGCCAAGCAGCAGAGCTTGAAGCCCTAGCCGACATTGATTGGCGGCTGCACAGCTGCTTTAACTTAAGCTGTGTGCATTTTGGCCTGCCAGACCCGCCAAACTCAATTGCCAAAAATACAAATGTGGCAATTAATGAGTTTTTCTTTGGCGATGATGATTTGAATTTGCCGCCTGGCCAACCAAATCCTCGGCCTCAGCAAAACGCTCCTCCGCCACTCAACACCGACCAACAAACGGTCTTTGATGCTGTTGTTAAGGCAATTCAGTCGGACCCAAGGGATGCGACTGTACCTCGTCGATTCTTTATATTCGGCGACGGAGGGACCGGGAAAACATTTCTGCTTGGCCAAATTATAAGGCGATTGCGGAAGGCCCCATATAATCACAAAGTGCTTGCCACGGCATCCACTGGGTGTGCAGCTATTTTGCTGCCGTATGGGAAGACAGCCCATTCCACCTTCCGACTGGGCAGAGATGTGTCGCTGGACAAGCTTCCAAGCATTCCGCTTGAGAGCTTCTTTGCCCGACGGATTCGTGAGGCACAACTCATCATTATTGATGAGATCACCATGCTTCACAATACGGTGATTGAGGTCATTGACCGTGTGTGCAAAGAAATGGCAATTCCCCAGTACAAGGACCTTCCCTTCGGAGGAAAGACGGTCATTTTCAGCGGTGACTTCAAACAGTCACTGCCGGTCGTGCCTCATGAAGGCATAACCGCACAAGTTACGGCCTGCTTTCAAACTTCTCCGTTGTTTCGTCAATTCACCACAATGAAATTGACCATCAACCAGAGATTAGGCCAAGGCCAACAAGCGTACTTGCAAATGTGCCGCCAAATTGGGCTCGGAGAGACCGGAGAACACTTCTGGATTCCTCCGCAGTTCATCGTAAAGAGCAGGGAAGAGCTAATAAACTTTGTTTATCCAAACTTTCAACAACTCCTTGGCAATGACAAGGAGCTGCTCAACCGTTTGATACTCGCCCCGCACATTGATACGTGCGACGAAGTCAACGAAATGATGATGGCGAATGTGCCAGGTCAAGTGCTGGAATATTTGTCCACGGACAAACCTCTTGACGATCGCCCATTGGACATCGATGAGATCGAGTCCGAAGTGGCAGCATTGAACAGACGCACAGACTCCGGGATGCCTCCCCACTGTCTGCGACTAAAGGTCGGAAGCGTTGTTGTCCTCCTTATCAACAAAAGTGATAGGGAGGGGCTGATCAATGGTACACGCATTGTCCTCGAAGAACTTGGCGATGATCGCCTTGTCGGTCGTGTAATCAATAGCAATGCTATTGGTGGCCAAGTGAGGTTTTTCCTTGAAAGATCTCGCAATGTTTTTGAGGACAAAACGCCTGGTGGGCAGAAATACGAGCGTTTGCAGTTCCCAATTAAGCCTGCATTCGCTATGACCATTCAAAAAGGTCAGGGCCAAACAATTCGCACTGTCGGCATTGACCTGGAAAGGGAAGTATTTACCCATGGTCAATTATACACGGCCTTTTCTCGGGCAACGGACGGCAACAATGTCCGTGTGCATGCTCCCAAAAGGGAGATCGATGCCCAAGGTCAAGCGAAAGTGCTGAACATTGTGGCCAAAAATATGCTCAAATTGCAATAAAAGAGCAATCCAAGCCAGTTTGGCATGACAACTGTTCACATTAACACATTGAGTGCGAGATGGTGATAGCCTGGAGCATAGTCTTGAAACTGGTCCGCCCTTATGGGGCCTCCAGGTTATTCGCAATTTAGCGCTTATCATGATTATGTGTAAAGCCTTGGATCTCTATTGCATAAATCAAACGAGCTATAGTCCAGTGTGTGCGGTACTGTTCCGATGCCGCCCCATTCTCACCTGCACTTAAATATGGATATAAAGTACTGCCAACTGGACTAAGGGAGGGAGGAGGGATGACGTGCGAGTTAGGGCACTTCCGGTTTCCATCGCCCTGAAATATGCAATGTGTCAGCTCATTACTGAGTGAAACCAAGTGCATGTCGGCTGACGCAAAGAACCTAACACAATACTAGGTAGCGAAGCTCAAGAAGCGCGCAGCGCTTTAAAGCAGCAGAAACACGCAAGCACACACCCGCTAGTTTTAAAATTATAAAAATTGTTTATTTCATAATATAAAAATAAAAATCCGCATTTTATTTTTGATAAATGATTAAATAATCAATTATTTTACATTCAATTAGTTCTCTTTAATTAAATATTCTTGTTTGGAATCATACTTAAAATTAAAATTTAGAATTAATTTTCAATAAAATTCATATTGCTTTTTAGATCTTTCCGTATAATAAACTTTTTCATTCTTAACATGATCAATAAGTTTTGGCAGCTTTTTATATTTATTTTTATAATTTTTAAATTTTAGCATTTTAGATTTTCCTTTAAAAACTTGAATTGACTAATTATTTATTAATTTCAAAACGCTCTTTAAATGTTTTATTCTCGACTAATGTGTTCATCCCTATTAAAATTTTTAAAATTATAAAAATCGAGATTCATTGGTAAAGAGCATCAATGTAATTCGCTGATTTTTCTTTTTAAATTTAAATGAATACACAATTTTATAAAATTTTAAAGAAAGATTTTATTCATAATACGTTTAAAATAGTCTATTTTCAATTAGACTCCTTTTCCATAATAATTTACTTTAATGGAATTACATTAATTGTTCCATAAATTTTTATATTATTCATAGGTGAGAATAAGTTATTGTTGAATTTTAAAAAATATATCTTTTGCTTTATTATAGTTTAGCCTGTTTTTGAGCAATTTTACAGTAATATTATAATTAATTAATTATTCAGATTAGTTAATAAATTTTTCAATATAAGTGTTTTTATATTCCAATTTTATTCTAAACTGGAAAGTATTATTATATTTATTAGTCGATATTAATTCCTTACTCATTTTTTATTTGGGTTGTTTACTTTTTTATTAATACTCGGATAAGAAGTGGAATTTTGCTTCGTATCTTTCCTGACATATTTTAGAAAATGTATCATAAATACTGGTAAATATTAATTTGGGTTGGGTTTGAATAATATATTCAGCTTTGAAAAAATTTTTGTGTTTTAATTATTTTGAATAATTCAGAAAGGCATGTTAAATTTCTTGTTTTGGAAATGAATGAGGTTCAAGAATTAGCTTTTTATTTTATGTTGTGAAGTTTTTAATTAAATGAATAATTGAGTTTATGTTTTTTATTGTTGAAATTATAATCATGATTGAGTACAGCAGAAAAAATGTTGTTAAAAGCAGTGAATTTAATGTTACATTATAGCTAAAGAATTTTTCTGTACAAGCTCATCTATATTTCAAAAAATTTGGTCAAGTTTGAGCAAAGTTATGGCCAAAAGTACGCAAGCTGCCAAGTTTTCACACATTTTTGGCCATAATTTTTTTTAAACCCAATAAAATTTTTTTGAAATTTTGCAGGCTAATAAAGGACATGTAGGGCTATCGAATTATATCAGGCTTTATTAATTTTGTTGGTTATCAGAATTTTTGTTCATCAAATTTTTTATGTCTAATGAAACAATGTCCGTTATAAATTTCTTAGATTTTTTATTTTCTTGCTATAATTCGAAAGCCCTACATGTCCTTTATTAGCATGCAAAATTTCAAAAAATTTTATTGGGTTTAAAAAAGTTATGGCCAAAATGTGTGAAAACTTGGTACCTTGCGTACTTTTGGCCATAACTTTGCTCAAACTTGACCAAATTTTTTGAAATATAGATGAGCTTGTACAGAACACTTAGGGCTATCCAATGATATCAAGAATGTTTAATTTGGTAGACTTTTACAAAAGCTATGGGCAGTTTTTTGTTGAAAATTTCCATTTGATGGTTTTTTATATAACGCCCTTTTTGATGGTTTTTATATAACGACTCAGCACAAAAAAGACGCTTTGTCGTACGTTTTTGGTATTCCTTTATATATTTTTGCATAGAATCTTTAAGCTTTCACTCATTTATTTTTACTCTATATTTATAATTAATTGGTAGCGCATTTCATGATTAAATATTTTACTTTTTTCGAATATTTAAAATATAATTATACGCCGGGACTTTGTCGGATTAATTTTATTAAATATTGCGATGGATGAAAAATACTGTTGTAATTAAAAATCAAAATCTGATTTCACAATTTGGCTTTTTGTTAAACCGGTTTAAATACATGGAAACAAGCTGAAAGCCCATCAATCCTCCAATAAGAGATCATGTAAGCATTTTTGAACAAACCCCTTGGATCACTAACGCATTTTCTACTGACAAATTTTCCGGGAGTCCTTAGTTCGACCTTAGGTTAAAAATTTGCGCGATCAACTAATTGGAATTTATATAAGTTGAATTTTTCAATTTTTTATTTTAAAATACTTTAGTAACACTATAAAACATATAAATTACTTTATCTCATAGATTTGCTGTGTCTAAAATTTGTTAGTTTGTTTTATGTTATTTAAGCAATTAATTTTCATATTTCAGAAGAAATTTGTTGAAACATATATTTTTGTTTTAGAATTTAGCATTGACGGCAACCGGTGGCGGGAATTGGCCAAATCCATTGGGGCCAAAGGCTGCGGGAATTAGCCAAATCAATTGGGACCAATCGGTGGTGCGATTGGACCAACACCTTATGGGCAAATAGTCAAGCATGGGGTTGACCAATGTTTTATAAGAAAAATATATTTTTATTAAATTTTGTTTGAAAAAAAGATAAGTGTTTAATTTTATTTACATACATTAGGAATTTGACCGATTTCACATGTTTTTCGCAAAACGGAATTCAAACATTAGTATTTTTTCAAAATGTTTTGTTTTATTTTTAAGATTTTTTATTTTTTATAATATTAATTTTATTTGAATTGTACTTTTCGAAATAATTTTTTTAATATTTAACTCGGTTAATAGATTTGGTCAGATGTATTATATAATTAATAAATTATTTGTTTACTTTTTGGCTTTTTATGATTAATTATATCGTTTCATATTTATTCTTAATTATGATAAAATTCATATTACTTTTCTGTTTTTAAATTTATCTAAAGAGTGCGTCTGACCAATGTTCAAGCTTTGACAAGATTTTTATCTTAGATTCTTTCAGGCGGTGGATTTATAATTCTTTTAAAAAATATTCATTTATATTAAATTTAAATTTTCACAATATTTCTTTTTATTTTAAAAATTTGTTGCTATTATGTTAAAAAGTAATTATTTTTCTAATGAGAGTGTTAATATAATACTTTCTTATTTTGTATTTTAAAATATTTTTTTAAATTCGAATATTTTATAAATAAATCGTTGAACTTTAATATCACATTGCTTTAATCTTTGCAACTAATTTACATTCTCATTTATGTTGCTCTAACAATAATCGTTCAATTTGTGATACTTTTAAGTAATTTTTTTCTTTTTGAACATTGATTTTATCATTAGATGAAATGACATATTCTAAAACATTTAAAAATAATTTTACTTGAGACAGGATAAGTCACTCACTACCCGTAAATATTTGTAGATTATGACGTAAATAATTTATAAAAAATTAACGGCTTTATTATTTTAATTTCTGTAAATTTGTTTACATTTCTTCAATTCCATGTCCAATCATAATCTAATTATTTTGTTGCCACTGGTATTTACGCAAAAATATTGTTTATTATTTATTGTTCTCCTGTGTTATATTCATTAAAAATAAAAAAATCAAATTAAGTTTTTTTTATTAAATCCACGATTTATTATTTATAATTTCTTGAAATTTAAGTAATTTCGGATTTAAACAAAAAATAAACCAATGAACTAGAAGAAGTATTAAAATTGATATTGGAATGAATAAAATTAAAACTAATTCATATTCAAAAAATGATAATAACAACACACATAATTCGATTTCTACTTTTCTCTTTTACTGACTTTTTCCAAAGGATGAGAAATTTAAGGTTCAGTTCTTTTGGGACAAGAATTTTCATAATAAATAATGCTAATAATATTTTAATTTTTTTAAGAATAATTATTTAAGAGATCAAATCAAATAAATAGAATGAAATGGATGCCGAAATTTAAATTCATTATATTTTTTCTTTAAATTTATAAATCCAAAGCAAAATAAAGCTTTTATAGAAGAAGCATTTATATTTTACAACAATATAAAAACTATCAATTAATACTTAGAAGAAAATTGTACCGAATAAAGACTAGAAAATCAAAAAAAAGGAATTATGGAAAAAAGGTTTTAAACGATAACTTAAAAACCTTTTATACACGTTCTTGCATTGCTATGACAGACTTAATGCAAAGCTTTTCATTACTAAAAGCTTCAAACCCAGAAAAAACTCAAATAAATTTTGTTCAGAAAACATTTTTTTTATAAAAAAAAAACTAACAAAAAAGTGATATAATAATAGATTAATTATAATAAATTTGGAAATGAATGCAAGTTAATGTAAATTTGGCGACAAAAATACGTGAATTCTAACAAGGGAACCACCCGGACTGTAAGTCGCAAAATGCATAAGTGTTATATACCATTGGATAGAGCAGGGTCGACTTCTATTGTGAATTTTTAATATTTCAGTCCCATATCAAGAAATAAAAAAGTTATGCCAAAAAAAACGAAATTTTAGGCTAAGGGCCGGTTTGCAGCTTTGTTCACTTTCTATTAATCCCCCACCTTTACATTTATTATTATTTTTTGCTATTTTTATTAAAGAAAAACTATCATCCATTTTTTTAGTTTAAAAAATGATTTTAAAAATTATTTAATTATATATATATTAAACCAGAGCTCCAAAAATGTAAATTTAACCACTGAGCCACCAATTTAAAGTGAAAACATTGCCAAAATTTTGATTTTTGAGGCCCCATAATTTTTTGATTTCTTACTATGGGCCAGTAATATTAAAAATTCACAATAAAAGTCTTCTTGCTCTATCCAATGGTATATCACACATATGCATTTTCCGACTTACAGTTCGGGTGGTTTCCTTCTAAGTTAAAAAACATTGAAATAAATCTTAATATCAAATAGCTTTCAATAAAATTAAAATTCTTATTTCATAAGAGCAAAAAATATACCAAAAAATTCTATAATAGTATAATGTTAAGACGCAAATATAAAATTTTAAATAAATTAAAGTTTTCACTAATTATACATATTAATTTGCGAACATTTATCTATTTTAAAGACTATTATTTTTGAATTAAAAAATTTTTAATCTCTATTTTTTCTTTTATATTAGAAAATCTTTTTTAATAAGTTTTATACAAATTTTATAATTCTTTTTATAAATATTTTTGTGATTTTAAAAGTTATAGATAGACTTAACGAAAATTTTGAGTTAATAATATACTCACGCATAAAATAAATTAAATACTTAAATGAAATTTATTGGTCAGAATCAAACGAAAATAATTTACAAAAACTTTTTATAAAATACATTTTATATTAGATAGAAGTCCGATTTTATTATCCAGCATTTATTGTGCCCAAACATTAAAATGTTTTGAAATAGTTGATTTTAAATAAATTTTAGAATCTAAAAGTATTATTATCATTAATCAATAACATATAAACAATTGAAGTTTTAATTATTATAAATAAACATTTTGCTTTAATTTTAATTCGATTAACTTCCTTCGCCATGAAAAGAGTATATTGACGTGTATTAAATTTTAAAGTGGGATATTTAAAAGTTAATAATTTTTTGATATTTTCAAAATTAAATTTATTTCTTTAACATATAAAGTAATTCTATTATTTATCTTGTGAACAGTTTCTTTATTATATAAATAGTTTTTTCTGCTAATATTAGATTTAAATTATTAAACTTAATCATTTTAACAATCTGAAATTATTTTAATTTCTATCGTTTTATCTTTCAATATTGTGAACAACTAAATTTTTTAATAACTTTAAATTATTCAAAATTAAAGCAATAAAATAATTTGCTATTCGACGTTTAATAATTATATTTTTTGATACCTGCAAATTAATTGTGCAAATTTTTAGCGGACCTTGTTTTTGTTTCTCGAGCCAAATTTCAGGAATCAGTGATTTGCATTATGTTCAATAAAATAAAATATTTCCAATACTTTTGCAGATACATTGACAATTTTTCATATAGTATTTTATTATTTGCTTTATTAAAATTATTGTAATTTTTGGGTTATTTTTTAAAATAAAATTCTAGCACCTGACGCCATAATCTAAACTTTTTCTAATACTCACTTGTGAGTTAAAAATTATTTTTTATATACACTAAGAAGCATTAAAACATTAATCAAATACTTTTATATTTTAATGCATAATATAATTTTTTATATAGCCTGTGAAAAATTTTTTTTATTACTTTATTCTTAATTTTCAACTTTTATCGAGAAATCTTTTTTGCTTAAGCAATTAAGTTCCTTAATTTTAGTATTTTCTAAAGTTTAATCCACTTAATAATTTTTTGTATTGATGGAGTAAGTCTCTTTAAACATTCAATTTTTATCTCAAAAATTTTATATTAGGTGGTAATTTCTGTTCTCTAAATTTAAGAATAATATTTAAATTTTTAATTTTATGTTTAAAATATTATTTGTTATTATTGTTATGCAAAATAATTTAAAATCAATAAAATTTAAAATTGTTTTTTTAGAGAAAATTTCATTCCTATTTGTTCTGTTCCAATAAAATCTCTTTTTTCTTTCAATATTTTCTTTAATTTTTTATTGGTCTCTCATATGCTTTTTGAGAAAAAAATTAAAAAAATGTTATGTAATAACTTTTTATGAGGTTTTTATATATATATATAAATATGTATAATAGATGTTTGACCATATTTATTTTATTAGTAATTTATAACTTTAACAATCGTTTGTGATATTTTTTTAAATATATAAGTCTCGTTGAATCTGATTTAATTGAGTAAGCAGATTATTTTAAAATATTTCTTTTAATGGGTTGAATAGTTTTATTGGATAAATTTAAATTATATTTTTCTTTAAGCATTTATTCAATCATAATATTTTTATAAAAAAAAAGCTACTTAACTTTTTTCTGAATATTTCTTTTGAAACGTAATATTGTTTTACTACATTGTTACTGTGTTGTGAGTATAATAAATCTTAGTTATTAAAGAATTGGTGTTTTACTAATCGAATTATCAATTGTTTTGTTTTTATCTATCGATACTCAAATATTTTTTTTCTTTTCTTTTAATTTCTTATAATTGCTTTTTTATACCATTTGATATTTATTCTCTCTACTTCAATAATGCTTTTCACTTCGTTAATCTTTACATTTCTTTAAATGTAATTTTTACATGCGTTTTCAATACTGGAAAATTATCAATTAGCTGTTGGGTTGCTAAATGGACTTTTTTTAATTTAAATTATTCTATACAGCATAAAAAAATTATTTTGTTTTTTTATAATTTAGCTTTTTGGATTTTTTATCTGTGACAGGCATAAATTCAATTGGTCAATATGTAATTAGTGGTTCTGTTTTTTCTATATATGAATATATATTATATATTTGTATGACTTGAATTATCATGACCTCGCAGCTTTTTTTTGAACCTTTGCGATTCAAATATACGATGGTAATAAATATATATAATAAATTACAATTTTTAATAAGTTTTTATAGATTTGTAAACCATTTTATAATGGTTGGCATTTAAATTCAAAGCATATTTTACTTTAAACATCATAATGGTAGTGCAAAAACAAATTAGTTTCGATTTGATTACTTTGGATGCAGGGCTTTTTGATTTCATGTTTGCCGTATTTTAGTAACAAATAAAGAGCGTTATATGTTTTTTTAAGTTCATTTAATAATTAAATTTTTTTTTTTTTGCTTTGTCGATAGAGAATTTTTTTATTTAATTTAGTTTTCTCATTTTTATTCAATGTTGGTAAAAATTCATTATTGCCGTATAAAAACTTTAATTACATTTGTGAATCATGCGTCCTCGATTGTCTGTAGTTCGTCGTCATAAAAGACGGTGTCTTATGCAATTTAATAAAGCAATTTTAATGAAATTCGTTACATAATAATGATATTAATAAAAATGAGTAATATGTCAATTGAACAACAAATTTTTGTCTAAGACTATTTTACTTCATGCATTTACGAAAGTAAAAACAAACTTATTGAATTTTTGTTTTATATAAGAATAAATCTTTTCGATGAGAATTTAAAAGTTGAAATAAGAGTTTCGCCGATTAAAGAGCATTAAAAAGACATAATGTGGCATAAAATTAAAAATATATGCCTCCCATTATAATTACGAATATATAGCAAGCCGAAATTTGCTTTTAAAGCTGCTTTTTTGAGTCATTTTTTTTTGTTCACCGATTTTGTCTAAAAATCGACTAAATTATGCCATTTGGAAGACTGTATTAAAAAAGAGTTTTAAGGAGTCAATGCTGGTAAGTTTTTGAAATTTTCTATATTTGTTAACAAATTTTCATAAAAAATTGCAATTTGACAAAAATAATTGATGAAAACTTATTTGAATTCAAAAATAAATTTTGTTTATAAAATATAATTATCGATTTTCATTCTGTTGATAATAAAGTTTTTTATATTAAATTAAATTTGAATTTCAAATAACAATATGAGTAATCGCACTAAATTTTCTTGCTTTTTTTTAATTATTGTATTTTTATGTATGGGTCTTCGATTTATTTATTTTTACAGTTGGAGTATTCAAAATTTCTTACAAATGAAGTAAAGAACGTTATTTAATAGCTAATAATAAAATTTGTCTATTTACTATTATTAGGTTATTAAGTGCATTAACATATTCTATATTAACATTAGATATGATAATTTATTTAGTTTATTGATATTTGACTTATTTATTACGAGCTATGTATATGAATTAATAATTTACTTATGCAAATTATGTCTGAATTCTAGAGATTTATCTACCTGCTTTTTCTTAAAACACCTTTTGATGTTTTTGTTGAAAAATTATAATTCATAAGAATTAATAAACATTTCCTTATTTGATTATTAAAATTTTTGTTGTTGAATTTCTCTTTGCTGAAGAAAAAAAATTTTACATACAAATTTATTAAATTCGAAATTTTTTCCTTTATATAGAAATTATTCGATAATTCAACAATTAAATGTTTTGTCTCTCAATTTTATCCATTATAGACAAATTTTATTATTATCTATTAAATAACGTTCTTTACTTCATTTGTAAGAAATTTTGAATACTCCAACTGTAAAAATAAATAAATCGAAGACCCATACATAAAAATACAATAATTTAAAAAAAAGCAAGAAAATTTAGTGCGATTACTCATATTGTTATTTGAAATTCAAATTTAATTTAATATAAAAAACTTTATTATCAACAGAATGAAAATCGATAATTATATTTTATAAACAAAATTTATTTTTGAATTCAAATAAGTTTTCATCAATTATTTTTGTCAAATTGCAATTTTTTATGAAAATTTGTTAACAAATATAGAAAATTTCAAAAACTTACCAGCATTGACTCCTTAAAACTCTTTTTTAATACAGTCTTCCAAATGGCATAATTTAGTCGATTTTTAGACAAAATCGGTGAACAAAAAAAAATGACTCAAAAAAGCAGCTTTAAAAGCAAATTTCGGCTTGCTATATATTCGTAATTATAATGGGAGGCATATATTTTTAATTTTATGCCACATTATGTCTTTTAATGCTCTTTAATCGGCGAAACTCTTATTTCAACTTTTAAATTCTCATCGACTCGGGTTTCGGTTCGGGTTGGCATCACTGCTTCCAATTCGAATTTAATTGCTTTTGATATTCATAATATTTGTCATTCCTAGCACAAATATTATTAAAATTCTTGAGTCATCTTTCAAAGAAATTTGTTTTGTCCATTTTCATTATCGCCTGTTCAAGTATCTCATTTTTTTTGTGTTTTCGGTTTGGCTATTGCTATTATGCGAAAACTTCTTTTTATAAGAGTCATTAATAAACGGACAGTTCAAAAAAATAATTATGAACTTTTTTTGAAGATAATTGTGATATAGTTTGGTATGTATGTATTTTTTCATAAATTAGTATAAAGTAATTGTTAACTTATTTGAGATTATTTTTTTGACATCAATACTTTGCAAAATTGTTTTATTTTTACAAAATGATGTGGCTTTAATAAACTTTTATGTTGTTTTTCTTTTCAAGTTTTTTCTAAAATGTGAAATAAATTATATTTTAATCTAAGATATTATTGTAAAAAATTGCAATTTGACAAAAATAATTGATGAAAACTTATTTGAATTCAAAATAAATTTTGTTTATAAAATATAATTATCGAATTTCCTTCTGTTGATAATAAAAGTTTTTTATATTAAATTAAATTTGAATTTCAAATAACAATATGAGTAATCGCACTAAATTTTCTTGCTTTTTTTTTAATTATTGTATTTTTATGTATGGGCCCTCGATCTATTTATTTTTACAGATGGAGTATTCAAAATTTATTACAAATGAAGTACAGAACGTTATTTAATAGATAATAATAAAATTTGTCAAATTAAGATGATTAGGTATTAAGTGCATTAACATATTCTATATTAACATTAGATATGATAATTTATTTAGTTTATTGATATTTGACTTATTTATTACGAGCTATGTATATGAATTAATAATTTACTTATGCAAATTATGTCTGAATTCTAGAGATTTATCTACCTGCTTTTTCTTAAAACACCTTTTGATGTTTTTGTTGAAAAATTATAATTCATAAGAATTAATAAACATTTCCTTATTTGATTATTAAAATTTTTGTTGTTGAATTTCTCTTTGCTGAAGAAAAAAATTTTACATACAAATTTATTAAATTCGAAATTTTTTCCTTTATATAGAAATTATTCGATAATTCAACAATTAAATGTTTTGTCTCTCAATTTTATCCATTATAGACAAATTTTATTATTATCTATTAAATAACGTTCTTTACTTCATTTGTAAGAAATTTTGAATACTCCAACTGTAAAAATAAATAAATCGAAGACCCATACATAAAAATACAATAATTTAAAAAAAAGCAAGAAAATTTAGTGCGATTACTCATATTGTTATTTGAAATTCAAATTTAATTTAATATAAAAAACTTTATTATCAACAGAATGAAAATCGATAATTATATTTTATAAACAAAATTTATTTTTGAATTCAAATAAGTTTTCATCAATTATTTTTGTCAAATTGCAATTTTTTATGAAAATTTGTTAACAAATATAGAAAATTTCAAAAACTTACCAGCATTGACTCCTTAAAACTCTTTTTTAATACAGTCTTCCAAATGGCATAATTTAGTCGATTTTTAGACAAAATCGGTGAACAAAAAAAAATGACTCAAAAAAGCAGCTTTAAAAGCAAATTTCGGCTTGCTATATATTCGTAATTATAATGGGAGGCATATATTTTTAATTTTATGCCACATTATGTCTTTTTAATGCTCTTTAATCGGCGAAACTCTTATTTCAACTTTTAAATTCTCATCGAAAAGATTTATTCTTATATAAAACAAAAATTCAATAAGTTTGTTTTTACTTTCGTAAATGCATGAAGTAAAATAGTCTTAGACAAAAATTTGTTGTTCAATTGACATATTACTCATTTTTATTAATATCATTATTATGTAACGAATTTCATTGTCAAATACCTATTTTTATTCATTAAGTTTAATGAAGACGATTAAATAAAAAATTGATGTTCAATTAAAATTTTTATTTTCTTAGTTTTGGAATATCTATTTATTAAATAAAATATTTATTTCTAAAGTGAAAACCAAAACATTCTAGTAACTAAAGAAAGATTAAGCTATTAATAAAAATTTGCGGATTTTTTTTGTTTATATTTAACAAATAGCAATTAATTCTGGTATAATTAATTAATTTAAGAAATATTATAAGACCTTGAATTCGTAAAATATTTTTTTATTGAAAATTGTTATTGTTTTGATCTCCAATATCTGATTGCATTTTTACATTTTTTACAAATATTCAAATTTATAGCGTTCTCATTATTTTTTAGATATGAATGAAGGGATTGAAACTATGTATGGTATTTGTGTGGTTCTGTTTTTATATCGTATTCATATTTTAATTTATGATGAGAATTTTATTAATTTTAATTTTGTCTTTGACTTCCTTCGCCAAAGATGGTAATTTAAAAAATCAGAGTTTTATGTTTAAAAAACAATATTCGTAGAGTTATTTTTGTAACTTCATATATAATTGTGTATATTTTATTATCATTTTTATCTCGATCCGCTTTTGTTTACTGGTGCTTTTAACCGGACAACAGCTTTTTTAGGGAGCTTGCAAAAATTTTTAAGAATATTATTATTTTCACACTATACAATATAACTTCTATAACTAGCTAGACCATCTCAAGTTTCTAATGTGAATTTTTTTAACCGTTAAATAGGCCTTTTAATAAGTTACGAATTGTAATATTCGATAATTAGTTAAATTTTTGTTTTGAACCTTTTTCATTGATTATTGTACAGATTGAATTATCTATTGATTATTGTATAGTTTGAAATTAAAAAATTTTATATAACTATTTATTCTTTTCATTGAGAAGTTTTTAAATAAATTATTCACACAATATAATGCTCGCGCGAGTTAAGATAGAAAATTTCATCACATTGATACCAATTTTACCAATAGCCAAAAAAATCATTTATTTACTATAAAATTATAACTGAGATTCTTGCAAAGACAATATGCAATGAAAAGTTTCAAAAACATTTTACATATAACATTTACTAAATGAAAAAGAATTTTTTATCATTAAAATTATTATTATTATAATTTTTGTGCGTCAAACAAATGTATCATTAAATCCATACGCAGCAAAGCATCACGGTCAACTGGTTTTATGTGTGCTCAACAACCAAGGGCCGTAGCAGAAGAAGGTGGTCATTTGACGAGGTCATTTAACCATGGTTATTTGACCTGGTCATTTGACCACGAAATACGAGAAAAACGGTAGCAAAAGAAGATGGTAAATTTTCTGCTGGAGCAACCATCAGCCACCGTTTTTTAACCATCAACTAAGTTCTTTTGCTATACCACCAACTTTCTACTATGAACTCATTAAAATTTGCATTATATTATTTTAAATTAAATAGTCAAAAAAAATTTGTGGTGCCATGACTTATTTGGCACCCCGTATTTATGCATTAATTTTTTGTAAAATTTTTTATTACAATTTAAAATATTTCGGCATTTAGAAGGGGCTATTTATTAAAAATTTATTTATAATTTTAATTAATACATTGTTTTTAATATAATTATTTAATTAAAAAATTAGAAAATAACATAAATTATAACAATTTTGGGTAAATTTGTTTTTTCAACTTTTAAAAATAGTTATCATTAATATAAATTGAAAATCTTTATACCTATCGATAGCGGAGACTTTTCTCTATTTTATAAATCTTATTTGATATTTTTATCTTGCTTGAATGATTTTTGGCAGATTTTTAAAAGTTGGTGGTTAGGTCTGCAACCATGGGTAGGGGCAGGGTTGCAATTTAACCATGGTAACATGGTTAAGTAACCACTAACCATGTTCTTTTGCTGCGCGTTCGCTAACCACCAACCATCATGGTCAAATGACCATGTTATATGACCATGAACTCGTGGTTGCACATTTGCTACGGGTTTACCATCATGGTTATGGTCATTTAACCATTACCACCTTCTTTCGCTACGGCCCCAAATGTTTGGCAGGGACAACATCTTTCTTCATGAATGGAAAGTTACATTACGTTCCATATCAAATGTTTGAGTTCTTCTTGAAAAACCTCATTGTTTTATATTGAATTTTTTATTTTCATCATTGTTTTTTTTGCGGCTCAACAACAACAATTAATTGTTGAACTCTGATTTAAAACAAAGCAATAAAAAAAGAAAAAAATCATAAAGTTTTTTCAATATTATATACTATTTAAAACCTTGTATAGAAATAAAATAATAATATTTAAATTTAGCGCAAATATATTAAAAAACTATGCAAATTTATTTTTGAAAAAAGAAAATAGTACAAGAGGATTAGTATTTTTTACTCATAAATAAGGACAAGTATAATGTCCTAGTTCCTCCTATATTCCATATTTCAATAAACAGTTGAAAAACTATTAAATATCAAATTTCCTTCAAAACTGTTCAACAAAAATACAAAATAATTATAATTAATTAGATCTCAAAGAATAAATTAATAAATAAGGCTTACGTAAATTTTATTAAAAAAACCTTTCAAGTAAAAAAAATTATGCTTTTAAATAATCCTCTATAAAACGAAACAATCAATTGAAAATTATGCGCAAGAATCAACTGTATAGAAGATGTAGTTCCAAAAATAATCTATAATTATTATTTTTTCATTTAAATTAAAAAAATCTTAGCTAAAAAATGATTTAAAACATTGCAGGAAAGTAAATGAATGTGTGGAACACATCATTCTGAACAGGTATAATAATAATTTGAATAGATGAAATTAAAAAATGGACCTTATCTTCGACATATGTAATAGCTTAAAAAAATACAACAACAAAAAATAAAATTTATTTAATATTTTGAGAAAAAAAAGTTTTTTTTTGATAGAAAAATTATTATAAATTAGTTGCCAAAATATGTCCAAAAATAATTTATTAGTGAAAATAAATAAATTATCATTGAAAAATTGTGTGTTAAGTGTAATTAAATATTTCTTAATTAAGCCTGATGGTAATGGTGAGTCATCAAATCAAAGCTATTGTCTATTATTTGCAACTTAAATTCAAATTACGCAGAGATTTATTTTTGAAAGTAATTTAATAAAACATTTAAATCATTAATCCGCAATAAAAGGAATTAAAAATTAATATGCAGCACTTAGAAGAGTACAGCCTAAGTAATGTGGTGATTTGCATGTGAAAATAAATTAAAAGGTTTTAATAAATTAAGAAGCAATTTGAAAATGATATATAAAAATAAAGCAATGCATGATAATATATTTTATATAAAAAAGTTTTATTAAAATACAATTAATTTTGTAAAATTTTTCATTTTTGCCAGAAATAATAAAAATAAATATTCTTTCGTATCTTAATAATATACGAAATATTTATTAAAGATAATTTTTTTAAACAAAATTATTTTTAAAACAAAGTTGTATTATGAAATGAAATGTTTAATTAATGATTATTGTAATCAATTAAAATTTTATATTAATTATAATGTGAAATAATATATAAATATAGGAAAACATGAAAATATATTTTTATAAAAATATTTTTTAAAATTGATTTGTTAAATTTCAATTGCTTTTTTCGAAAGGGAAAGACCGGCTAATAAAGAACAAAGAACCTTAAAAAATAAGAAAGTAACACATATTCATCTTTTTGATCAGCATCAAAAATTACCTCATCATAAAATGTTTCATAATTTTTATTCGTTGTTAAACATTTTGCTGCAATACTTTTATACCGCATTAGAATTATCTGATTGGTCTCTCCATTTATTTTTTATAGGTTCCTAAAATCAGTTATCATTTTTGTATTTTTGTTGAACAGTTTTGAAGGAAATTTGATATTTAATAGTTTTTCAACTGTTTATTGAAATATGGAATATAGGAGGAACTAGGACATTATACTTGTCCTTATTTATGAGTAAAAAATACTAATCCTCTTGTACTATTTTCTTTTTTCAAAAATAAATTTGCATAGTTTTTTAATATATTTGCGCTAAATTTAAATATTATTATTTTATTTCTATACAAGGTTTTAAATAGTATATAATATTGAAAAAACTTTATGATTTTTTTCTTTTTTTATTGCTTTGTTTTAAATCAGAGTTCAACAATTAATTGTTGTTGTTGAGCCGCAAAAAAAACAATGATGAAAATAAAAAATTCAATATAAAACAATGAGGTTTTTCAAGAAGAACTCAAACATTTGATATGGAACGTAATGTAACTTTCCATTCATGAAGAAAGATGTTGTCCCTGCCAAACATTTGGTTGTTGAGCACACATAAGCAAATTGTGCTCCTGTAGAGCATTTATAACATCCTGAGATGTTTAAAGGAAGAATTGTGCATAGACTTTGGTGCAATTCCAAAGCCATTTGCAAACCTTCTATTTGAAGCTTGATTTGAACAGGACTGAATACTGTCAAAGCGAGAACTTTTCGCCCTGCGTTCCGGAGTTGGTAATTTATGATATTCAATGTACGTGTTAGTTCATATGGGACTATTTTATACAGATAAAATTATTGGTTTCAGAACAATTAAAATTAAAAGCGGTTTAACTGAGTTATTTCAGAATGTGAGAGTTTTATTAATTATTTATAAATATCCGATTCTCCATTTTTATATAATAATTAAAATTAGTAAATAATCGCATCTACATTATTTTGCTTGCACCCAAACATAATTTTTCTCGACACATAAGGTGAAATTTTCTCATTCGTCTAAAAGCGGAAGCATTTCACTTTCCAGACCTCATATTAAAATTTAATTTTTTCTTTAGTAGTAAAATTTATAAAAATGAAAATTATTCTTCATATTAATAGAGAATAAAAAATGTTTATTTATAAAAAAAATTTAAAATTTGTATTTAAAACTAAAATAAATTTCCGGACAATTATTGATAAAATCAAAATTTCTTTATTTTTTGGGCTAATTAACATTTATTATTAAAATTAATTTTAAAGAATTGATTACCAATTAATTCAAATTTTCTTTCGAAAATCTAAAAAATAAACTTTTCTGGTCTTTACTTTTTATAAATATATTTTATTTTTAGTTTATAAATATTTAAAGCTTTTTTAATATAACATTTCGCTTAATAATGGCTCATTCTTATAGCATGGTCATTTTTGTTAGCAGAATTAATAAAGAATAAAAAATAATTCATCTTTAAATAAAGTGACCATTTAATTTTAATTTATAAATATTTTTCTTGTACACTTCCAGGAGGAAAGCGTATTGTTTTTCGCTCTCTTTTAATAACATTATCTTAAGTTAAAGTATCAGAATTATAGTTTTTTCAGCTTGTGACTTTATTATATTTGAGTTATTTAAATGATGATTTTATGTTTTATATTTGCTTACAAACTATAAACATATAATTCTCATTCAGCTAAATCAATTCTAATTTAGATGTAATAATTATTTTTTTATATTTTTTATTTAATTATGCTTTTTAAATATTTTTAATTTTTTCTGACCTTATTTAATATGTTTAAAATATTGTTTAATATTTTGTTGTATCATAGTTTTTTATTGTAATAAATCAATATTATTAATTCGCTTTGGTTCATTTTTTAACATTTCATTATAATGGTATTTTATAATTGTTTTTCAATTTCATTAACCAATCTTTCATTTGTTAATTATTTAATAACCTTTTTAAATCTCTTTTTATCGTTCCTATTTTCTTGTTTTATCACTCTAAAAATTTAAGTTTTAATGCATTTCGGAAAATTGAATTTAGAATCATAAAACACAAAATTTTAACTTCATTAAACTTATGTCTTAAATGTCAGAAGTTTTAACTTTAGATAGGTATAGCAAATTCGTATTAACGACATTTTTAAACCTATTAAATTCTATTATTAAATTGATCTATTAGAATTATTTTACATATAAGTATAAAGGTATATTATTTATAATTGAATAATTCGGCTTAACGTCATTTGGTCGTATTTATTTAAAGTGAATTTTTATTATCAAATTTATTTTAAAAAATTAAACAGTTTTATTGTTTGTTTTTCTTGATATTTGTCATTTTGCATATCAAATATTTTTTATATTTAACAATAAATCTGATTAATTGTCTTAAGATACTTAGATTCGCGATCATAAATCCCGCAAAGCATTGTTTTTTCTTTAGACTATTCAAACATCATTTTGGTTTTTATTAATAAAATTAAATCTCTTATTTATAATTCTTAAATAAAATTTTTAATAAATATATTTGCTCCGAGAGTTTTTATTTTTAATTATTTAACAGTATATAATATATATGCATCGTTTCATGCATTACTAGTTTTTATTTTAGATTTTTGCTTTAGTTTTGAATTTTTAAATATTTAAACGATTTATATTTTTACAGTGTTTATTAAATTTTAAAATAATAATAATATACATGCTGTTCCTTTCAGCTATAAAGACTCGAGATTGGATTAGATTTTGATCAAAAAAAGTAGATTTTTTGTTCATGCAAAAAATACTTTAAAGTTGCATTCAATTATATTATTTTATTACAAATAAATTGAAAAATATTAACTTTTCTCAGTAATCTTATAATTTATTACTTCTAAATCAACAGATTGATAAATATTTCTATTTCAAAAAATAATATAAAATTAATAAAACTTTTTAATAATTAATGTAAATAATATGCTTAAAATGCAAAACATTTATTTCATATTATTATTAAAATCAATTTAAACAATAAAGTTTATTTTGGTAGTACTTATTTAATATTTTTGTTGATGAAAAAAAATACCAAAAAATGCCAAAGTGAGAAAAGTATGGGTGTGGGCGAAGTGATAATTATTTTAACCTTAGAGTTTTATATTAATGTTTTTCTGATAAAAAAACTAAGTAATTTGAGTTTAATTTCAAATTTGAAATAAATACATAATTTTACAAATAAAATTAAAAGGTTTATTTTTTCTTTCTTGTACCACTGCGGGCACTGATTCATTGTGCTATTCCATTTTTATTTTATTTTTTTCATTATGAATTAATGAAGTGAGTGACGGAACATTTGCGCCACTACATTTGTGCCCTGAACTTTTGCGCCCTAAACATTTGCGCCCCTACATTTGCGCACTGAACATTTGCGTCCCGATTGCGAATAAAAAATTTATTCATGAAATTGCCTTTCCCAAGGGCTAACGGGAGTGATTTCTTAAAAAATCATCATCCACATCCAAATATCTCTTGTTTTCTTTCCCTTTGACCTCATAAAGCATCAAAACCAAGATCCGATTTTTCACTTTTTGTGTCTCCATGTTTTTGATTTATTAATGAAATATGATCATGCTTTGTTTGAGTTAGAAACATGGAATATGCATGACTTTGTCCTTGATAATATAGCACTTACTAATAATGGCCTGGAAGGTTTTCACTCCAGCTTCAACAAGCGATTTTCGGCTCCTATTGTATCAATATGGCAACGCAAATTAAGATAAAAATACCAAAACAGAAAAATAATTAAAGGTTTATTAGTCGAATCAAAGATGAAGATGAGAACCAACGAAATTGGATGAGACCCATGAACTTGATGATCCAACTAGGCCAATATCTGAAGTATCTCGTTCTAAAAAATACCTTGAAAACGATTCTGCAATTCGAGATTGAGATTTGGTTGTCCGTTTTGACGAGCCAGATCTAAATTAACCCCTTGGGAAAGACAATTCCATGAATAAATTATTTATTTTCAATTGGGGCGCAAATGTAGTGGTACAAATGTTCGAGGCGCAAATGTAGGGGCGCAAATGTTGCAGTACTATTAATAATTCGTTGATAATGGTTTTATCGAGTGTTTTATTTATTGTGTTCTTTAAATATTTAATTTTACTTTTTTGAAATTTTTAAAATTAATTCCAATTTCTACAATCAGTGTTAATCCTTCAAAATAAAAGTTTTATTTTTTATACACAATTCTGTCAATATTTAAGAAACGTTTTACACGCTCTAAATCTTTCTTGGTTTTTGTCATTGTAAACAAATTTTATTTATGATTAGTAGGGCTTCTTTTTTTAGGCAAATGCCTAAAATTTTTGCGCACTTAATACGCTTAGATAAGCACGAAAAAAGCATTTTCCGCCTGATTTGGGGTGTCTACGATGACTTTTATAATGCCTATTTTTGCCTATTTTGGACTTTTTGTGCTTAATGCCTATTTTTGTGCCTATTTCGCCATTTTTGGCGTCTTTTTCAGCATTTTCGGAAAATTCTTAACAAAATGCAACAAAAAATGAAAAATATACCCCTAAGAAACGACCCGAAAAAATTTCAGAAAAAAGACCCCTAAGAATTGAAAAAAAATATTCACAAAAATTCTTCCCGAAAAATTAATTATTTTTTCTTCATAAAATTATTGGTTTAAAAAATTATTTTTATTGGAAACAACTTTAAAACAATTGAAATATAAGCAAAATAAGTTTTTTGATTAATTTTTAAGTGTTTTGCTACCTAAAAAGCGTTAATAAAAAAAATTTTGTGCCTATTTTAGTGCCTATTTTAGGATTTTTGTGCCTATTTAATGCCTATTTTGCGATTTTTTTTGCCTATTTTAGGTGCCTAATTAGCGATTTTTTGTGCCTAAAAAAAGAAGCCCTAATGATTAGTTTTAATTTAATTTATCGAGCAAACCAAAGGCACATTAGTGCTCTTACATGGTGCAAAAGAAAACAATCAAATAAAAGGATCAAATAAAAATATAATGAATATCGTGATAAAAACAAAATCAATCAAATGTTAAAATCACAGGTGATTATAAATAATGTAAAATGTGGCACAGAAAATATCCTACTCAGAACTCATTGCTTTTAGTAAACCCCTGAATTCCTTTGCCTTATTAATTTGTACCGCTAACACTGGAAGATTATTCCAGTTTTTTACTATTCTATTGAAAAAATTATTTTGAGTTTTGGCCGTGTGGCGCTTTACTCGTAAAAGTAAAGGCCTCCTGGGCCTTTCTGAGAAAAAGAAACTTTTCCCAGCATCGAGGCTTGTGAACCCTTTAATTATTTTAAAAGCTGTTGTTAAATCATTAATTTTTCTTCTTTCTTATAATTTGTGTAAATCAGTGATTTTTAGTCTTTCCCCATATTTTTGGTAAATGAAACCACATTTTCTAAATGCTTTTCTTGTGAAAAATTTTTGAACACGCACAATTTTGTCAATATCTTTTTTTAGGTTGGGATTCCAAACTTCGGTTGCGTATTCTAATTGAGGTCGTACAAAAGTTTTATAAGCTGCGGTTAAAGTCTTTATTTCCCTGGTTTTTAACACTCTTAAAATCTGGAAAATTCTAAGATATGCATTACGTACGATTTTATTAATATGTTCTGAAAAATTCAATTTCGAGTCAATTATAATGCCTAAGTCACGAACTTTATCCGACTCTGAAATCCTTTTTGAGTTAATAAAATATTCTTTTTTCATATTATTTTTCCCTAAATATAGAACAAAACATTTTTCAGTTGAAATTTCTAACCCATTTGTTTTTGACCATTTTTCCAAAAGCTTAATTGATTTATCTAAATGATTTGTTTTATCATCATTTTCATGTGCATAATATATTTTGACATCGTCCGCGTACATTTTTATGCCAACTGATGACCCTTCTTTTGCAATAAAGGACGGCAGATCATTTATAAAAATTAAAAAGAGCAATGGTCCTAGGACACTTCCCTGGGGCACTCCAGAAAATATTTTATAATTTTCAGAAAATTCTTCACCGATTTTAACCCTAAAACTTCGATTCTTTAAAAACTGAGTTAAGAATTTCAAAATTTTTCCTTCAATTCCAATGCTTTTAATTTTATGAAGTAATAGATCGATTGGAACAGAATCAAACGCCTTGACAAAATCAATATAGATTATGTCAATTTGTTGATTCTTTTGTAGAGAATTATATATATCGTCCATCGTTTTTAATATTTGGGTTGTAGTCGATCTGTTTTTTAAAAACCCAAATTGTTCTTTATCAAAGAATCTTGTACTGTTCAAAAATTCCAAAATTTTGCTACTCAGAACTCTTTCGAAAACTCTGCAAATAGTGCTTGTTAATGAAATCGGTCTATAATTCATCGGATTTGTTTTTTTCGCCTTTTTTGAAAATAGGTACAACTAATGATGTTCGCCATATTTCCGGAATTTGACCGGAATCCAAAATTAAGTGAGAAAAGTATGGGTGTGGGCGAAGTGATAATTATTTTAACCTTAGAGTTTTATATTAATGTTTTTCTGATAAAAAAACTAAATAATTTGAGTTTAATTTCAAATTTGAAATAAATACATAATTTTACAAATAAAATTAAAAGGTTTATTTTTTCTTTCTTGTACCACTGCGGGCACTGATTCATTGTGCTATTCCATTTTTATTTTATTTTTTTCATTATGAATTAATGAAGTGAGTGACGGAACATTTGCGCCACTACATTTGTGCCCTGAACTTTTGCGCCCTAAACATTTGCGCCCCTACATTTGCGCACTGAACATTTGCGTCCCGATTGCGAATAAAAAATTTATTCATGAAATTGCCTTTCCCAAGGGCTAACGGGAGTGATTTCTTAAAAAATCATCATCCACATCCAAATATCTCTTGTTTTCTTTCCCTTTGACCTCATAAAGCATCAAAACCAAGATCCGATTTTTCACTTTTTGTGTCTCCATGTTTTTGATTTATTAATGAAATATGATCATGCTTTGTTTGAGTTAGAAACATGGAATATGCATGACTTTGTCGCAGAACTTATGCCGCACCCTGTATAGCACTTACTAATAATGGCCTGGAAGGTTTTCACTCCAGCTTCAACAAGCGATTTTCGGCTCCTATTGTATCAATATGGCAACGCAAATTAAGATAAAAATACCAAAACCGAAAAATAATTAAAGGTTTATTAGTCGAATCAAAGATGAAGATGAGAACCAACGAAATTGGATGAGACCCATGAACTTGATGATCCAACTAGGCCAATATCTGAAGTATCTCGTTCTAAAAAATACCTTGAAAACGATTCTGCAATTCGAGATTGAGATTTGGTTGTCCGTTTTGACGAGCCAGATCTAAATTAACCCCTTGGGAAAGACAATTTCATGAATAAATTATTTATTTTCAATTGGGGCGCAAATGTAGTGGTACAAATGTTCGAGGCGCAAATGTAGGGGCGCAAATGTTGCAGTACTATTAATAATTCGTTGATAATGGTTTTATCGAGTGTTTTATTTATTGTGTTCTTTAAATATTTAATTTTACTTTTTTGAAATTTTTAAAATTAATTCCAATTTCTACAATCAGTGTTAATCCTTCAAAATAAAAGTTTTATTTTTTATACACAATTCAGTCAATATTTAAGAAACGTTTTACACGCTCTAAATCTTTCTTGGTTTTTGTCATTGTAAACAAATTTTATTTATGATTAGTTTTAATAATTTATTTATTTTTTTTAATTTGTACTTATATTTCCATATGTTGAATGGATTCAAACTATCGAAACAAGTCAAGAAAGTCACGGGCTGCTATATATGCTGCAGTTGTGACAAAATTACAATTTTTAATATAAATAAATTATTTTAGTTATTTTATTATAGTAAGATATTTGTAAATTAATTTATTTTTAATTTTTCACATGGAGATAATTAAATAAAAAATATTAGAAATACTTTCATAATCTTTTATGTAGGGAAAGCGGAAGTGAAAATGTGTGCGCTTAAAACAGCAAATGCAAGACAAGTCATTATTAGGGATCCAATTTTTAGTTTTTAAAAATGCTAAAATAGGTGTTAAAAATGAGAAAATAGGTGCCAAAAAAATTCCAAATTTATGAGTGTAAAATCGAAAATTTTCTACAAAAAGCAACAAATTATGCCAAATCATTAATGAGAATACACAATTTTTTAAAATTTTGAGGTGGTTTCTTAGAGGTGTATTTTTCTTTTTTATTGTATTTTTGTTAACAATTTTGGGCAAAACGCCAAAATAGATAAAATAGGTTTTTTTTTATATTTTTTTAGATTTTTAAGTGCTAAAAATAAAAAGTTAGCAAATAGGTGCTAAAAACCTCTTATTTGGTCATTTATTATTAATTAAAGATTAATATTATGCAGTTTAATGTAATTTTTAATGTTAATAAGTTTGTTGGCCTTATTTTCTATTTATTTGAATTTTTGGTTATAATTATTATTTAATTGAGTTAAGCAGCTATTATTAAAAAAAAAATTATTTCATTATTTAATTAATATTTCATTTGTTGACTAAAAAATTTTATTTTTCAATATTTTTTGACTTGCCAAAGAAATTATATTCCCCTTAACATTGAAGATTTGTTATTATTGTATAACTTTATATTAGCAAAAGATGGTAAGGCGATTAATTATTTCACAACTTTATGAGTGAATCCTAATTACCCCCATAAAAGCTTGTACATAAATATAATAACACAACACAAAAAAATGAAGGAAGAAAAATTAATTATGGAAAAAAGAAGTTGCAAAAATTTCGAAAAAATTTCAAGGGAGACGAGAAAGTGAAAAACTAAATATGCTTATCAAATAAAGTAGAAAATTTTCTACAAAATACCTTTGATTTGAAATTGAAAGAAATATCATAATAAATTTAATGATTTAATCATTAAAATGTTTTTAAAAAATTTAAAGTTGCGAATTTGGCTAATTTACGAAAATCGATAATTTTGCTACATAATTGTATTTCTATTGTTTTCAGAAAAAACTTATTAAATTACATTAATATTTTCTTTCAAATAAAGAATAATATCAAAATTAAATTATTTAAAAAAATTTAAAATATATAATAACGAGGCTTAATAACTTTATTATAGCTAATAATTATAAAAATTCAATAAATATTTTATATTTAAATTAGTTAGCCCGTAAAATGAACCATCCCATAGAAAACTAGTCTAGATGATGTAAAATATTTAAATGAATGGTAATATAAATCACATAAAACCAATTTTAAACATATGAGCTAATTTAACAATTTATTAAATAATTTTTACTCCAAAACATTAATATATAAAGAAACATGAGATGAAAGAATTTTTATGAAATAAAAAAAATTAATTTAAAAAATCAAAATTTTTTTCTTAAAAACAATACATAAAATTAGGCATAATAGATAAACTTCAGCTTTCCACATTGTCATAAACATAAGCCATGCATGAAATTCTAAAAATTTAAAGCCTCTCAGGATGTCTTTCTGGAATTGTATGTTTATCACAAGAAATAAATTTAAGAAATACGCTACGAAAGTGTAAGGATTAATTTACAAAATAAACAAAATACCAAATATAATGCCAGTTGCTGTAATGTCCCCTTAAAAACTGCTAAAAAAATTAAACCTGGAAATTTATTATTGAGAATTGATTTTCAATCTCCGATGATAGTCTAGACATTGAATGCATCGTGAATTTAACATTAAAAATATAAAATTACAACTAAAAAAATTAATACAAAAAATAAAAATTTTGGGCCAAAGTTGAAATTTTTTATGATGCTAAAGTCAAATCAACCAATATTTAAAAATTAAACAAAAATAATAAAAATCATTGTTATCAGTGCAGTTTAAATATTTACTTATATAAAAAAATTCAAGAGAAAATATTATCTTAGCTCTATCTAATTTTTATGAAAATAATTAAATAAGTAATTTTTTTGAACAAAAAAATTTTTTTATATATTAAAACAAGTGAAATATGAAAAAGCTAATAAATAGTAACTAAATTTCCTAAAATTGAATATAGAAAAATTTAATAATTTTTTTACTTGACTTTTGAAAAAAATGTTAATAATTATAATAAAAACGATCTTATTTAATACAATTTATGCAATATTTTGATTAAACCACTAAGAATAATAATATAATAATTAATAAAATTTATGCATTAAAACGCGAAAATATATAAAATGAAAAATAATTTATTTTTTACATCGACGAGGGCGAGTTAAAATTATTATTCGTTAATATTTTCTTCAGCTGTGTTTTTCTATATAAAATTATATAATTTAATTAAAATACTTGATAAGTTTTTTTTTATATTGCCCTGCTTAAAAGAGCCTTCGTATACAATATCATTTTGTTGACAAGTTAGCTAGAAAGGTATATTCAAAAATTAAAATATTGTGTAAAATACTATTATTTTTATCAATTCCATTTATAAAAATAATAAGAAAATATAATTATGACTATTTAACTAAAGCTAATTTACAGTTTTAGTAATATTTGAAAATATTGCTAAATTTGAAAATTTGTTAACATATATATATAATTCTGTCAAATTTATGATGGTGCCATTTCATTAAGAGTTAGTCACAAATTTTTAAGACATTTCAAAAATAAGACTCAAATTATGTCATTAAAAATAAATAATAATTTATGCAATTCCACACTCTAAATGATGTGGTTAAAAATTGGACGAACCCATAAAGAATTGCTTCATATATTTATTTGGTGTGGGAGCCAATTTATACGTCGATGGAGTAATAAAAAAAAGATAACAATTATTTATAATATAAAGTAATTAAATTAAAAATTAAACAATAGTAATTTTTGATTTCAATAAAATCCATTATAACTCAATTAAACATGAAGAAAGAAATATATACAACAATTAAATGTTAATAGGTTCTATGCGGAGCTGCATAAAATGCCTAAATATAGGAGCCACATCGTGATCCCTCTTCTGATTTGTGCTTGCTTTAAATTGCTCTAAAATTTTCTTAAATATTTGAAAATATAAATAAATTCATTTATTTTCCAAATTTATTAGTCATAGAATTTGTTTTTATTTTCACTTTCAATAATAATTTTTCGCTTCATTTATTCTCATTAGAATTCTTTATTAAATACATAAATAAACTGGGAACATATTTTTAGGTGATAAAATCGCGAAATGGGTACCTAAATAGTTGCTAAAAAACTTAAAAATATCGATTAAATTTGGGAACCGCCCAACTCGCCGCGGCCAACTCGCCGCGGCCATCTCGCTGCGAGAAACTCACCACGGGGCAAACTCGCCGCGGAGCTTTCTCGCCGCCGTCCAACACGCCGCGGCCAACTCGCCGCGCCTTGTTTTTTGGCTATCTCGCCGCCAGAATTTTTTGTTAAAAAATACATTTAAAACATTAAAACTATGTGCTCAAATATTATATTTCTTCAAATCTTCTCTCCAAATTAAGATGATTCAAATTGAAAGCCAATGCAGAAAAGAAAAATTGCAGAACGATGGATTCCTCGGCAATTGTGATACGAAACAAATTTATTATATGAAAATTTAGAGTCCCTAAATTTAGGGGTCTGATTTTTGCCAAGAATTTTTACGCAAATTAGGAAATGGTTTAAATGATCTTTTATTGAAAAGCTAATGACTTTAACTTCGTTTTCATGTTTTAAACAAAGTTTGAACCAAAAATCTGAAATTCGAAAAATTTGAATTTTCGACTTTTTGTTCGAATTCGGGTCCGGGACCCGGAATTGGTCAAAATAGATGCCGGATTCATGATCAACGACCCAAAAAACCCTTGGAAACATGTTTTCATGACTTTTGAAAACAAAAAAATTTTTTTTTTCAAAAATGGGGGGACAAACTAGAGCATTACCGAAGAGTTCGCAGATCGCTTCAAACGGAAGTGCTGAAAATGCTACATCGCGGACACCCCGGAATGAAGCGCATGAAAAGTCTTGCACGCCAGCATGTTTACTGGCCCGGAATTGACAATCAAATCGAAGAAGTGGTGAGAAAAGGTGAGCCGAGTGCCACCGAAGCGAAGGCACCAAAGAAGACCGAGCTACATTCTTGGCCCTCTAAAAAATTAACATATGTCTCATTTTGTATAAGGTTTTTTTCGATTTAAAATTATTTATGGAAAAATTTACATTGCCAAAACAATTAAGTATAATTTATAGCTTTCTTTTATTAATAATACATAAATTATATTGTTTTAGAGTATTTGATTTGGGCAAGAAGATTTGTTTTTAACTTATTCAATTCATGTTCCTTCTTTATTATAATCTTTAGTAAATTATTTATAATGTATTTTACTATTATTCTTTCGGTATTGAAATATTTTAAATTGCAAAAAATATTTTTTAGTTAATAATTAGTTTGGTCATTTTATTTAATTAATATTGACGAATATATTTAATTGCTTTTATTTTTTGATTTAAAATTATCTATGGCAATTTTTTATCGCCAAAAGCGATCTGTCGAAGAAGATATAAATTTCAGTAAATTTATTTCTTCTATTATTATTATTATTATTATTATAAATAATTTAATGTAATACTATAGCTTTTTTTTAGCATTTTAGAGAACAAAAACAATCGGGTAAAAATTTCTTTTATTTTTGGAAATTATCATTTAATTAATTAAGATTAATTTTTTAGTCACTTTAAATTTCCTTGAATTCCCTTTATTACTTTTGTGTTTTATTCGATTGATAGAATGTTTTTTTTTTCAACAAAATATAAGCGCCAACGTCGAAGCTATCTTAGCATCTGAGCTTTTTTTGTTGTATTATTGAAATATTTTTTACTTGTTGACTAGTTTTTCGCTGGTATTGACATGTTTTTTTTATTGAAAAATATTTGTATAAATTTGTTCATTTAAGAATAATATATCCCCCTAATTCACTTAAAAACTAATTTATAATAGAATGAATTTTTTATTCGAAAAATAAAATAAAAATTATATTTTCTAACATATTATTTAACAGAAAAAATAAAAGAAAATTTGCATTTCTAAATTTAAAAAACAATTTTTTTCATGGCGCGCTTTTTTTAAAGACTATTAAGGAGAAAAGGTCCGGCGGTGCCGCTAGGCAACGCCGTGAAAATTTTGAAAATTTGTATGGATCTGTCAACTGATTTTGTCCAAAACTGAATTTTTGCGATTTTGAGCCATATTTATAAAGAAGATTTACGAATTTTGGGCTTGACGATATGCCGGTAGGCAGCGCCAGGCGAATTTGAAATTAAACTATATTTTCTAACAATTTTCACCAAAATTTATGAATTCCGATAAATTTTTTTGTCAAAAATATTTTGAAATATATGGATTTTGTTTAAAATTTTAGTTTTATTACTTCTTTAATTCCATCTAGATTTATTATTAATACATTTTTAATTGTAGAATCATTCTTTGGCCCTGGCTTCTAAATGACGAAATTTTATCTAAAATAATAATTATTTTAATGAAGAACATCAGAATTTTTATCTTCATTAATTATGCATAATATATTTTAAGAATAATTTACATCGAAGAGTTAATTAAATACAAAACGAACTTTATTTCAAATTGTTAAACAGTTCAACGGAATACTTTAATAATATCACGATTTTTAACTCAATTTTATAAGACTTATTTTATATTTCAATCCAAAAACCTTAATTCTTTTTATTGATATTTTAGAATTAATTACTAATATTATTTAAAATATTAATTAATAAAATTTAGTTTAAACTCAAGATCGAGTTTAATAATGTTTACAAAGAATGGACGAAGAACTACACGTCCTCGAGAAACAATCAGAATTAGATTTCCCGAATGCAATGTAAATTGAACAAAGACTTATATTAAAAAAATTATATGCAATAATATTTAAAAACCTAAAAATTTAATTTATTTATTTTAATTTTTATGCTTAAAAAACTACTGCTGCTAAACAAACTTATTAAGAGATCTTCATGAGAGCTATTAAATTCACTTTCTTAAACTGTCAATCTACTTAGATTTGGGAATTGAGCTATGCGAGAAAAATAAAAACATAAATAATTAAAGTCAATTATGAAATAAAATTTTATTTACAAAAAATAACATAATATAAATAAATAAACTAATCATATGCTTATTTATTTAAAAAGTAAATTTTTAATAAATTTTCGAAAATTATTTAATTTAATCGATTAAATTATCTAATTTACGAATTAAAAAACTCAGTATAATAAAGGCTAAGGAATTACAGCAAAAATAAATTTATTTGCCACGAATCGTGAAATGAAAGCTTATTTCCTGAAAAAATATTTACAATTGTTTATAAAAAGCAAATTCACGAATTCAAAATAATTCCTTAAAATAAAATTACAAAACTTTCAAAAGTTTTATTTAAAATTTTTGCATCTTTCTAATGAAAATAGAAAAAACAATGAAAAATGAAAAAATTACATACTTAGATTAATATAAAAGAAAAATTTATTTAATAAAAAAGAAATATGAAAAATAAATAGATATATTTAAAAACAGATTCAGAAATAAATAACATTATTTCGATACGATATATTCAATTTAGTTACGTTAAGTATTAAAATTAATGAATAAAAATTTTGCAGTTTACTTGAAAAATAAAATATTATTGCCCCACAAAAAAACCTAGATAGATGATCGAGATATACTTAAATTAAAAATAATAATTTTTAAATAAAACACATCCTTATATTCTGAAACATTATTGAATAATCAAACTAATAATTGAATTTAAACCATAAGAATAGACATTTGCGCCGCCCTACAAAATCCAATTGCACCGTTCTAAGTAATCCAAAAAATCTTTTTAAACTAAAAATTTGTATATATAAATGTGGCTTATAATTTTTGTTTTCCTTGGCATTAAATTTGCCTTTGCTGCTGATGTACTCATTAACAAAAATAAAAAATACATGTCTATCGTTGTGATTATTATTTTTTTTTTTTTGCATTTATTTTAATGTTTTTTTATTGTTGCACAGTATTTTGAGTCAAATTCATTGAAAATTGGTAAAAATATTTTAAAATATAGTTCTAAGTGAGCGGCGCAAATGTCCATTTTTGCTGGTCGGCGCAAGTGTCGAGGCGCAAATGTCCGCGGCGAAAATGACGATTTTGCTGAGCGGCGCAAGTGTCCGTTTTTGCTGTGCGGCACAAAAGTCGCAACACTTAACAAGGAAACTAAGATTAAAGTTAAAACGCAAAATTTTATGAATTTATAAAAAAATTATTAAGTTAATTAATAAATCTAATTAAGATTAAAAAATGCAAAAAATGAGCAGCGATTACGTCATATTTCTTAGTTGGTGTTTCAAATAACTCAATCAACTATATAATAGGAATAATAAAAATACCAAAATCTTCCTAAAATGATAATATAAAACTTAGAAGAAAATAAAGTAAAATAAAAGTGTACTTTAAAATATATGTAAAATGAATAAATTTATTGATATATTCGATGTAATTTAATTTTTGAATTGAAAATTAGTGGATAATGATAAAGACAATTAATATTTGTAGTTTAACAATGAAATCCTGCTAGTTAGCTTCTGAAATTTATTATGTCATAATATTTGATTTTAAATAATTATTTGTAATGCCTAAACAATTACTCCAATTAATGTCCTAAAATAAAATAAAATTGCTTGATTCCATATAACATTTTTTAATTAAAACTGAAAAATAAATGGCTCTCTTGCCTCAAAAACCGATTGCAAACCGTTGCTTTTTTATTTTGACGCATTAAAGATAGTGTGCGTATTGATCAACAAACTACGTCAAGAAAGCTTGTGATTAATTAACATTTCTAAATATAAATTATAATAAAAGTTAAACAAATTCAAGCGAAGTAAATTAATGCCAGCTTTATATATAAATTTTAAATAAATACAATGAAAATATTATGAAAGTAAAATGCAATTGAGACAACACAAAATTTTCTATATACCTTTATAACTTCAGAAAATTTCATTAAGTTTAAAAAAGTTATAGACAAAAATTCCTGATTTCATATTTTTTGAAATTTTATGACAATAACTTTTTTTATACTTAAGTAAAAAATTTTAAAAAAATCATATTCTGATAGCGAATACTTAAAGCTATTTAATGATACTATGAATAATTAATTTGATTGAACTTAAGCCAAGTTAAGAATTTTTATGTGTTACACATTTTTTGTTTCAAACCCATAGGCCCTTTTACGAAAAGCGCTGACTCTTTTACGAAATGAGCATGGGTGCTAGTTTTATGGCTGACCGTTTTACGAAACGCACTAGCACCAGTAAATAATAGTACGTCTCCAAGGAATGTGGGAGGAGCATAAAACCTATATGGAAAAATAATCAAAACTAAAAATCATAAATCATTCTCGTGAAGAGAATTTAATCTGGAATTAATCTGCAAGAAATATAAGAAAAAAAATTATTTACAAAAAATCATAAAATTAAAATACAAATAACTCGGTTTGCAATTATAAATAAAACAATAAAACTGATAATACGAAAGATTAAAGACATGCATTTAATTAATAAATAAACACAATGTTACACTTTAAAATTGTTTGAATATTAAAACAATAATTTTAAAATAATTTTGAATTTATTACTCTATTATTTATTGGAACAACAATTGGATTTATTATAAAATATAGAAAAACAAAAGTGAAAATTTAAAAGAACCAATTATATTAATTTAAAAGCCAAACAACTAAAATAAAAAAAATAATTTACAGAATGCATTATATATGTAAAAGCAACATTTTTGTATTTATAATCTTTGGATTTTTATTTAATTATTTATTAATTATGAACTATGCAATTCAAATTGCTTAAAAAGCGCAAGCAGATTCGCCGAGTTCAAGGGCATTTGTTTTTAAAAATCAAAATAAATGGGATGAATATTTTCTATGCTAAATTCAAAAATAGATTATATAATTGAAAAATTCAGAAAAAATTCATTTAAAAAGTAATTTATAATAAAATTAAAATAAGTATTTAGAGAAATCTTTATTGTAATATTAATTTTGATAGGTTAAAGAATATGGGGTGTCGGATCTTATGAAATTTAAAATATCCAAAATGATAATTATAAAAATCAGTTGAGTTTATATATAATAATAGGTTAAATTAATAATAGGCTTAACATTAAATTAAATAAATTTTTCTTTTATTAAATTGATGAAAATAAAATTCATCATGAAACAAAAAACCACAAAAATCATGTTTGATAAAAATTTATTCAAAGCCATATTGCTTCCTTCATTTACTAAAATTTTGATATTTGTGTCTAAATGTTTCGCTTTAATATATTTTACATTTTTCTTTTTCGAATATTATTTATATCAATTTCAAATTCTCTTCTCAATTGTATTTTTCCATATTAACACCCAATTTCGTGAAAATATAAATAATACAAATTAATAAAAAAAAATGCAACTGAAAATGTTAATAAATAATAAGTTTATATAATTTAATATTTTGCTTTTATATATTTTAATATATTTTTTGCATTGCTTTAATCGTCTTTTAAAATAAGTTTTATTTATAAAAATATAATAAAAATAGTGTTTACCATGAAGCTATGTTGCTACGAGGTTCTGTCACTTGTATATCATTAAAATAAATATCAAATTATTGTTAATTCTTAAAGTTTCCATCATTATATAAATAATTTTTTTCAATTTTAACAATTTAACATTATCAATACTGAAAAACCAAAATTTATCGTTTCCTAAGAGTAAAGGAATCATTATATAAAATTATCACTAATATATATTTAAAAAATAAATGAATATATTTATGAAATTATCTTTTTAATTAAATCATTTACGATTATTAACAAATAAAATAAATAGAAATTATATAAATAATCTCGCAGGAACCTGATATTTTTCTGCCTGAATACGGGTTAAATATTTACGCAAACCGAGTAAATTTTGTAAAAACAAATAAATTTATGGATTTCAACATCATTTTAGTATATTTTTAAATAGAAACTCTTAAAAAATAGTTACCCGAAATTAAATATTTAATTGTTTAAATGCCAATTATAAACATAAGAATAAGATAGCTTAACAAGTCAAGTCGCTTCCAATTTCCTTGAAGTTAGGACAACAATGGACACAAAATATACATGCATTGTGTAACCGAATATTATTTTTTGAGATCATTATAACTAAATATTATGAACATCCAACATAATAAAGGTATTAAAACAATAATTTGAAAGTATTAAAAAGACCTTTATAACGCAACTCATAAAAAATACTGGTGTACTTCAGACTATGCCATGAAAAACTTTAAAAAAATGAATTGTTTTAATTATAATTTTAGGAAATTTTTTTAACTGTCAAAATTTTGCAATACCATCAAAAGAGACTTATTAAATTTTTTAATTTTCAATTATAATAAAAGGAGCTAAAACTTGGAATTCATTTAAAAAAACAAAAAATAAAATAGGCTAATAAAACATAAAATATACTATTACTTCGGTAATTAAACATTAGTGCTAATGTATGATCCAAGATTAAATTTTGTCACTTTTTTACTTACATTAAAAATATTAAAAAATTAAAATATATTTCGATAATTATTTCGAATTGATAAGAATTTTTAAACTCAATCAATTATATGTTAAATCTTATTTGCATATATAAAAAGGTTAAAAAAGAAAAGCAAATAAAAAACTCTAAAAATGGCAATACTCAAAAGGTCAAAAAATCAATCAAAGAGAAAAATTGGAGCGTATTTTGAACGAAAAAGCAAGAATTTAACACTACAAATTTGACGAGTATAAATAAATAAAAGTTGTCAATAAAAGCAATGAAGTAAATATATATTTTTAAAATAAAAGTTGTGAAAAAAATGAAAAAGTTTTATTCGAAAAATGTTCAAAATGCAAAAAATGGAGAAATGAAAATTTTTTGTTTTAAATTATTTATGAGTTTTTGAAGGTCTTAAAATTAAAGTAATTATCAAAAGAAAACGAAGCTATAAAGATAAAAATAATGAACATATTTTTAAAGAAACAAAATAAAGTAAAAATATTTTTTAAAGCATAATTGAATAAGATAAATAAAAATTTAATTCAACAACGAAAAAACAAAATATGTGGAATGGAATTATGTTTGATGAAAGGTAGAAGACTAGAAAAAAAAGAATTTAAAACCTGTTACGGTAACTAATAGCATAAAATTAATAAAAAAAATTACTAATAAATCATCATATGTCATAATAGTATAATTAATTAAAATCTTTTAAAATATTATATCAAAAAATATACCAAAATACTTTCAATGATTTTTTCATCAAATATTAATAAGATTTTAAAAACTATAATTAAAAGATCATTAATTAAATGGAATATACCAAAACTTATAAAGAAAAATATACGAACAAAAAATATATAGTTGAATTATTCCAAAGGATTATATAAATTTGCATTTAATTTATTCGAATAAGCCACAAAAATAATATAAATTATATAATTCAGAAAATTATACTAATTGAATTAAGATTAATCAAAAATAAAAAATCCTTTTAATGAATCTTTAGGAAAAACTAATTGCTTGAAGATTATGAATAGAAACACTAAAAGGTAAATAAAAATTTTCTTATAATTTAAATAATTGAAAACACCCTAAATTACTTATAGAGGTTAATAAAAAAAAGGCGCACTGTTTGACGTACAAAAAAAATATTTAAAAGTTGAAAATTATTTTCCTTAACTTTTCAATCCGTTGTCGTTTCAAATATTCTCTGGAAAATCATTTGATTAATTAACGAGGTCTATAATATTACGGCGCAGTGTTTGACCAATAAAAATTATTAAAAAGTTGAAAATTATTTTTCCCTAAGTTTTAGATCCGTTGTCGTTTCAAATATTCTATGGAAAATCATTTGATTAATTAACGAGGTCTATAATATTACGGCGCAGTGTTTGACCAATAAAAATTATTAAAAAGTTGAAAATTATTTTTCCCTAACTTTTCGATCCATTGTCGTTTCAAATAATTCTCTGGAAAAATATTTCATTAATTAACGGGGTCGATAATATTACGGCGCAGTGTTTGACGTACAAAAAATATTTAAAAGTTGAAAATTACCTTAACTTTTCAATCCGTTGTCGTTTCAAATACGAAAAAAACTCAATTCATATTTTTTGCACTGAAATTTTTTTTTCATATATTATAATTAAAATAACACAAGTGCTTAAGTTTTTTAAATTCAAGAATAATAATTTTAAACAAACTAAATATAAAATATCGAATAACCTGACAAATTAAAAATTTCAAAAATAACAGAAGTTAAAATGATTATTTTGTGACTTTTCAAGTTTAAATGCAGTTTTTGATTTTTGCAAAATTTAATTTTTAGATTTAATAACAAAATCAAAAGGATTAATCAAAAAGAGGACAAATCATTAAAAATGACATTTTAAAGTTCGACACCTCATCGAGAATTTATTAACTAATAAATAAAGGATAAGTCAGAATTTGCAAATAAATATTGAAATGTAAAAAAATCCTGAAAGAAAAATTTTAAATACTAAAAATTTGTTTATCATTATGAATTTATTTAGAAACAATACAAAATTCTTTATCATACATATGACACGAAACAAATTTACGAATTTTTGAAAGGCTGCGCATGAATTAAATTTAATAAAGAATATATATTAAAAAACAAAATCAAAGATTGTCAATTCAAATAAATTTAATGAAAATATTTCAAATATATTAATTTTCAGCCAGGATTCTGTGGAATTGAGAGAAATCACAAACGCGAGAAAAAAAGACGAAGCTAATGAACATAAAAATTTTAATTAGAAAGACATTTTAAAAGAATATCAAATAAAGTTTAAAAAAAATAGCCAATGAAAATTAAAAGTAATAAATTTAATGACAAATATAAAATTAGAAACAAAATCTAGTAAATCTTAATAAAATAATCACAACATTATCCTTTTCGGCCTAAGCAACTGATTTTGTTAGGAAAACGAATGAAAAAGACTGAAATACTGGTTAAAATTTTTAAATGCTTAACAAGTAAAATGATATAAGTAAAGGAAATGTTCGGTTTGCATAAAATAAAATTTTTATAATCTTTTAATAATTTGACAAAATTATCATTTTTATTAAAATAAAAATTTTAAAATAAAAATCATTTCATCCAAAAAATTATTCCAGTGGATGGATTAACGAGCAGCAGGAGAGCGAAATTCATGTATAAAAGCAAAATATCATTAAATTAAATAAGATAATTTACACTTTTTCGCCACTGTCACTGATACACATTAGAAAATAAAAAAGTGCTCCTGTATCAAATAAATCTGAGTCGTCTTTCAATTTTAGGAGTAATAAATAATAGATAATTGTTAGCAAAAATAATTTAAAAACAAAGAATATATTTGTATAGATACTTATAAGAACAAGAATTCGCGACATTAATAATCTAAAAATTAAAATTTTTAGATTATAAAAAAAAATTAATTTCATTTCAAAAAAAAATAAAAAATTTATTTAAGAAATGAAACTACATGTTAACCAATATTGCTAAAAGTACGTGCCAATGTGGCGCTTTTGTTCCGAGAATGATTATTTAAAACGTAGAAAACAAATTCTTTGCCCATAAATATCAAATGAAAATTTAAATAAAATGTAATAATACTAATAATATTCATTTTAAAAATTTAATACATACTAATTGACAATTTCCTTCTATAATTAGTAATGAAAATTCAAGTCCTATTAAAAAATTTATGACTTACAGACCAATTTTCGGACGTTTTAATGACAGAAAATAATTCAAAAAAACTAAAAATAAAAAGTATTAATAAATATTTATTCTAAAATTCAGCTTTGGCACCCACATTTAACTTTTTTTTTGTTGGTGTTATGGAGTTACTAATATCACTGTTATTTAATGAGGTCATAATGAAAATTAGAGCAAAAGAAATTTTACTAGAAAATTCCAACTACCTAATAAATAAATGTGATTAATAAAATAATTTCTTATCTTTGAAAAATACACAAAATAAAAAAGCTTTATATTTAATTTTATCAAATTTATATATTTAATTACACAAATCAAAATAATAAAAGACAGAGCAAAGCCAATATGCCGAACATATTGGAGAAAAAAAATTAAAATGCACAAATTAAGCAGAAAAACTTAGTCTAATGAGAAAACCTTAAAAACAAAGTAATTGAAATATTGTGAATTAAAATTAGAGATAGGACCGGTCGGTTTTTTTTATTGGTTTTTTGTTTTGCTATTTTTCGATTTTCGGTTTTTGACCGAAAAAACCGACAGTGAAATTTTTGGATTTTTCGGTTTTTAACCAAAACAACCGACCGAAATAATCAAAAATCAAACAGTCAACCGACATTATGAAAAATCAGTTGGGCATTTTCTTCTAATTCATTAAAAATTCTTAAAAACTTTCGCTTGGCGACGCCTATCGGCACCGCCGCCCCCAAAGTTTTGGCAAACAGAACCGAAAAAGCCATGCAAATATCCTTTTTTTTGAGATTTTTTGGCCATAACTTTTTTTTGGAAAACATAAAAAATTTCCTTATTAATGATAAAAGTTATTAGCAACAGTGCCGAAAGTGTTGGCGCCGAATTGGGAGGTTTCCCTTTTTTGATTCGGGTATTTGGAAAAAATTTACGGGTCATAAACTGCAAGCAAAAATGCGAACTCAGTTCATTCACTGGCAATCTGTTGACCCATGGATCAAAAAACTTTAGTTTTACCGGATGCGCCGTCCTAAGGTGCATATGTATGGAAAATTTCAATTACTAAAATCCCAAGGGGCCAAAAAATTCAAATATTTTCTAAGAGAACTAGCGAAATTTTTTTTTAATTTTTCAAACTTATAGTAAACAATTTGATAGAGCTTCAATAGCTCTACAATTTTGCTCAGAGGAGATTTTTAGCTGTCTTAAAATAAACAAATTCAACGAAACCGAAAAATGGAAATAAACCGAAAATTTTTCTTCGGTTTTACCGATTTAGGCTTTTTTTTTGGTTTTTAACCGAAACAGTTCGACCGACCCTCTTGTCCGGTCTCTAATTAAAATATATGATAAAATAAAAAAAGTCATGCCATATATACAGAGAGCTACAGAAACAGTTAATTCATATTTGAAAATATATTTAAAATCTATTTAAAATTTTTTTAGTGCATCAAAAGGGACTAAACAAAACAAGAATTGAAAGTACCCGTCAAGTTAATTAAAATGAACCATTCACATTCTATATAAATAATACATATGTAAATTAAATTAAGAAAATTAACAGATTTTTTAATATTTAAAGAAATAAAATTATAATAAAGAAAAATAAATAAAAATAACTTAAAGCATTAATTAAACATAAAGAATACATTTTTAGTCCTCTTTGAACAGACACACATATGAAAAAATGACAGGAGAATTAAATTAAATTAATTCAGAATTTGGGTAAAATTAATTTAAAAAAACTAATAAAAGGAAGAAAATATCGTCAGAGAGTTGGTAAATATATGAAATTTTATTTTTTCGGAAGTCATGAGTATAGACAGATAATAAATAACATAATAACCGCAGGTAGATTTTAATTAAAAAGTCATACATTCATGGTCATATATATGTTTAACATCAGTGCTAATACTAAATTTTATAAATTGACCCATAAAATAGCACTGATGCTAAACATATATATGGCCATGAATGTATTTGAAAATGTAATTTAAAAATATAATAAAAATTATTTTTTTTAATTCACAAAGGACAAGAGCTCTTTACAAAATTGCCGTTTCAAAAATACTAAATCAGTTTACAGCAAAATATTAATAAATTAATTATTTCCAATAAGATATTCGATGCTAGAATGAAAACTTTAATTAGCAAATTTAATTAGACAATAAACGGTGCTATTAAATTTTTTAAGTTATATTTATTTAAAAAATATTTATAATTTAAAGATAAACTAAAAACACATTATGAAAAAATTAATTTATTTTCATTTCAACAAATAAAATGGACAATTATTAAAGGACAAAAAAAAAGAAAAATATTTTATAATTTTTACTTTCAAAAATTTTAAATTCTTGTTTGCTTTAACACAAAGAGATTATTCTTTCTTGAAATACAACTAATATAAAGTGAATATATGTATAATTATGAATGCTTACTTCAATTCCTGTCTTGTCATTGTGAAAAATAATTCATGTGAAAATAATTTTATCGTTAATAAATTATATTCTTGTAATAATAATTTTTCGATGAAGTTAATATTTTAATAAACAACACTAATGCATGAAAGAGTAATTAATATTATATTTTTAATTAAAAGCAATGTAAATTAAACTAACTGATTAAATATTTAATTTAAATTTAAATATTTAAAAATATATATCTAAAACAATATATTAATTTACAAATTTTTACATTATCGCAAACATAGCAATAAAATTATGGAGCGAGACTGTCAGACATGCTTAGCATAGCACCTTTTTCACGCCAACGACAAGTGCGTTTTGGCAAAAAAAAATACTATAAAATATTTATATTTGACGAGATAATAAAAGAAAATATATTTTTTAACATATTAGATGATATACCATCATAGGCATGATATGTAATAATTTGAGCCAATTTGTGAGACTAATTGAAGAATAAATGACAGGTCGCATACAACAACCACTCGGCAATAGAAAATAAATCCGTGTAAATATCTTTAAAAATTATTAGTATAAAACATTAAATACCATACCAGTGAAGAAACTATATAATAATATCGAGGAACCTTATCAATTTAATAAATAAAAATAAGTGTCAAAATAATATTTTGTATAAATTAAAGTAAAATTTAAAAGATTTCATTAAAAAAAATAGATTTTAAAATAAAAAAATTAATAATAAAACTACTCAAAAAAGTACAAAATTGCAATTGAATCAATGTAAGATTTTTTCATTAAAATAAATAATTACAAAAAATGGCAATTTCAATGTTATAATATGGCAAACAATTAAAATGAGATTTAATTTAATAAACCTAATAATTTTTAAAATTGCTATTTTGTTTGCTTTTACTCCAAAACTATTTGGTCTACACTTTCCAAAAATAAAAGACAATATAATTCAACTTAGATTATGGTATTAATTAAATATATAATAAAATTGAAAATTTCAAAGACAAATGTGAATACATTTTAACTAATTGATAATTTTGCTCTATTTTCTTCAACTCTCAAATTTGCTCTCCAATCAATTCCCATTTGAGTTTGAAATATTTTTACAAAAAATTTTATATACATATTGAAATCATATAACAGAATGAGGAATAAAAAACGCGGGAAATAAGATATAACAAAATTAAATGACAAAGTTGGTATCAAAAAGGCATTTAAGGCAACGAAAACAAAATGAAAATGCATAATAAAAGTCAACATAGAAGCAACGTAACAACAAGATAATATTACTATTGTATTTTATAAATTAAAAGTGAATTAACATAAAAAGAAATAAATACATATTCAATTGAAAAAGCGGGAGTTCAAGAAATTGTCAGCGACAGGCTCCATGATACACTATTTATTAATTTGACAATAAATAATGCAATTTATACTTATACTTGAATCATTTTATATGACAAATGTTAACAGACATACAAAAGCTGTTGTTTTTATTAACTCTTAATAATTATTAAAATGACATGATATAAACAAATAATTTAATTTACATAAAATTTAAAATAAAAAATAATAAGAAAGAGATTTTGATTGAATAATTTTTTTCATTTAAATAGTTTAATCAACTTTAGAAAATGGATGTTCAAAGTACTTAAAAAGAATAAAGAAAATGCAAAGGAAATACATAGAAAAGTAAAAAATTCCACGATAAAAAATAATTAAAGTTTAAAATCATTAAACAATTTTAAAAACGACATTATATTAAATACCATCAATTTATAAAAATAATTACGTTTTTATTAAAAAAAAACGGTCTAATACGAAATATTACTTAAATATTACTAATAACAATTTAATTGAAAACCGTTTTCAAGAAATTGACGAATTGTCCAACACGTTCAATAAACAAAGCAATGCGAGTGAAATTTAGTCACATGAAAAATTAAATTAATAGGACATAAAAACATATAATAAAAATTGATGAAGAAAATAAAGTATAAAGTGATCAAGGAGGAAGAAGCAATTTTGTACAATTCGTGATAATTCATATAAACTGAAAATATAACAAAAACAAATTTATGTGAAGTGATTAAATATTTAGGTTATGATTTTGCCCTTTTATATATTTTCATTTTCTAATCCATTTTTCTTTTTAAAAACAGTAAGCATTAATTATCATTGCTGTGTGTTTCAATATAATGTTTATTTTTTTTTGAATTATATTTGCTGTTCAAAAATTTTCTAAATTTTATCATATTTTCATTATTGTTTTTCTTAGTAGACTTTAAAAAAATTATTATTTTATTTACTATCATTGGATCGTAATTTGTTATTTTAAGTGATTTAATTCCATTTTTAGATTTAAAAAACAGTTAAATCATTTTATTATAATATATTTCTTATTTATTCTTGCATTTATGCATTTATGATAAAAAAAATGAATATAAGATTATTTTTATTTTTGGTAGAACACGCATTAAAATTCACTCATTATTTTTTAGAAATCCAAAGATTAAAAACTTGCAAATTTAACTTTTTTGAAAAAACGAATATTCCTATGCAATTAATATATTTTCCTAAATCTACTATATATTTTCATAAAAAAAATAAAATTTAAATGACTATCAATATTTAAAATACTTAAACATAAGTTTTTAAACTCTCGCCATCATGATTGATGTTTTTGTTGGACCTAGCCTCATTGAATTAGATTGATGGCTAAAATAATGCTAATTGAATATTCAAATTATATATGTGCTCAAGATTTAACATTAATACGATCCTTACTTAATGATTAAAATTTAATTAAAACAACTCATATAATATTAAATAATTTTTTCATCATGGATTAATTAAATTGGAAAGCTATAATTTTTTCCAAATTTTTCATTTTATTTAAATAAACATTATTTAATTTTTATAAAGTGCATTATACGAGTTATTCAATGAAAATGTAATGTTCGCAATTGTAGATTGAATATCAAACTTTGTATAAATTCGTTTACTCACGAAATTAGATAAAAATAATTCGTCTAATTGCCTCTATTATTCTTTTCAAAAAAAGCATAAAAATTTTAAAATTAAGGTTTTTTAAATTTTTTATAAGATTTTTAAATGATTAAATAATAAGAAAATGAAAAAAATGTATTAAATCTTAAAAAAATAACAGAAGGAAAATTATAAATAGTATTTTTCTTGAGACTTTATTTAGCATTAAATTCGAAAAATCTTAACTAAAAAAAGATTTTTGTGTTATTCTGATTTTAATAACTATTGAACTTTGGCATAAGAAGTAATAAATTTTTTTAATAATAATAGAGAATATCTTATTTTTAATTTATAGCCTATGTTATAATTTTTCAAAAATTTATATTCATTATTCAAAAAAGATAAACAAATTAATTTTATATTAATAAATTTCTATTAAATAACAATAATAATGTTTTTAAAATATTTATAAATGTTTAATTTTTTTTAAATTATAGGCAGAAATAATTTAAAATATGTAAATAAAAATTAGTATTTTTATTGGCTAAAATATAAAAAAATAATTCAGTCAGACTTTTGAAGAATCAATTTATAAAGCACGAGAGTTACAAAGCTGTAATAAAAAGATTAAGCAAATAATATATTTTGATTACCAAGAATGCCAATAAAAATTACAAAATATAACAAAAAATGTTATAATAGAAAAAAAGAAATTAAATTTAAATTAATAAGAAAAAATGATAATTTATATACCAAACAGTTGGTTGGTTATCCAGATATACCTTAAAATAATCCAAAAGATGAATTGGATCATTTTAACATGTTATTTGTTCTTGAGAATTACATGCTTTGGTTCATGCCAGGATAAGTGCAATTTGTTATTTGCTTATGATAAAAAAAAAGAAATAAAAACAAAATTAATTATTTAATATATTTACAAAATTCTATATCCGAACTAAATAAATAAAATAAACGATAAACGATAAAAATAAAATAAAATCTTATCATTTGTGCAATGAGGACATAAAATAATTATCTAAAAAATCGAACATTCACATGTTTTAATAAAAATATTAAAAGAATTTTATTAAAGTAATTATACACTGGAGGAATAATTTGACACAACCAAAATTAAAACTAAAAGAATTCAGAAGTTTTGAATTAATAATTAAAAATTTTTTTTTAGTATTTCACCCCTTCCGGCATTGAAACGAGGGTGGGTAAACGAGGAGTATGAATTTTAAATTTGCCAATAAAAAATTACAAAATATAACAAAAATGATTATAATGGAAAAAAAGGAAATTATATTTAAAAAGAAAAAATGATAATTTATTTATATACCAAAAAGTTAATTGCTTATTCCGGTGATACCATTAAAATAATCCAGGAGATTAATTGAATCATTTTAACAATGTTATTGTTCTTGAGAATTGCAAGCTTTGGTTCATGCCAGGATAAGTGCAATTTGTTATTTGGTTATAATAAAAAAGAAAGAAAGAAAAACAAATTTAATTTATTTAAAATAAAAATGGGACCAAATGAAAGTATAATAATATATATCATTTATACAAAATTCTATATCATAATTCAATAAATAAATAAAATAAAAAAATGAAAAATAAAATAAAAATCTTATCATTTGTGCAGAGAGGACAAAATATTTATCCAAAAAATCGCACATTCACACCTTTTAATGAAAATATTAAAGAATTTTATAGGAAAATTGAAAATTACATTTTACCACTTTATCGGGCCCAGCTCAAAAATATTCAAAAAGAGTAACAAAGCAAAATTTCTTAAATAATTATATACTGGAGGAATAATTTGATGCAAACAAAATTAAATTAAATATATTCAGAAAAATTTGACGTAAATAAATATTAATACAAAAAAAAAGATAAACGATGATATTTGGATTAGCATTTGACTAATAAATTAATGATTTATTGCTGGAGAAACAATTTAATTCGAAGTCGACAAGTATACGAGAATTAGAATGAATGATTCGGTAAATTTGACTGACAGCATAGAAAATAGAAATACTTTATAATTAATAATACATTTATCAGCAAGGTAGATCCTAATTAATTATATTTAAAAAAATCTATTAATTTATGAATTAAAAACTATTTATTTTGTATTTAATGCTATTTATTTATCTACAATAAAATAATAATAAACTTTCTAATATACCTTTCAGAAATTTTTTTATAAAATATTTTCTAGAATAATTTATAATTCTTTAAATTATATAATAATATTTGAAATCTTATATAACGAAAGGGCTTATTTAGTAAGAACATTATTATTTTAAATAAGTATAAAAAATTTTTATTTCAATAATTTATAAACAGAATACATATTTTTTGTAAATAAATACTTTAAATAACTAGTATATATAATTTATATTCTTAACGATATTTCTAATTTTTTTAATAAATTTTTCTTATGTTGTGATACTTATTGTTTTTCGTGATGAGACATTTGCGCCGCGCCGTTTGCGCCGCACAGCAAAAGTGGACACTTGCGCCGCTCAGCTAAATCGACACTTGCGCCGCGCCATTTGCGCCGCAGTCAGTTGCGCCGCGGATATTTGCGCCGCTCCATTTGCGCCGCGACATTTGCGCCGCACAGCAAAAATGGGCTTTTGCGCCGCGCTGTCAAAAATATTATTTTCATTAAAAATTCCACTATTATCAATAAGTTTTACAAAAACTATAAGCCAACGACAAAAATAACAAATTGAAAATTGCAAAAAATACTAGTCACTAAGATTGATATTCAATTTTATTTAACCATTAAAATCTTAACATCGAATAGGTTCATCAAAAATATGAAAAAAGAAGAAGAATACCAACTAACCAAAAAAGAAAACAATTTTCTGTAAGAAAAACCAATTATTTTTTGCTTCAAAAAATTAATTAATTTGCTCAATAAGTTATTTACATCGATTTTAATTTAATTTCAATGAAAAAAGCATTGATTTTCAAATTTTGCCCCTATTTTACCATTTTTCGCTTTATTTTGCCTTGTTTCGCAATTTTTATGCCCGTATTTAAGTACCCATTTTGTTGTTTTTTGCCCTAAAATCCGCAGCTTAATGATCAGGCAATACTAAGGCTTGTTATCGCATATGGTGCCAATGAAAACTAAAATGATAAAGATTTGATCAATCATTACGTGCACTTCAATGTGGAATTGACATGAAAGGCTTCGAAGAAGGAATTTTAATTTTAAATTTATTTTAATTAGAGCGCAAGTGTCTTTTTTCGCTGTACGGCGCAAATGTCGCGGCGCAAATGTCGTTTTTGTTTGGCGGCGCAAATGGCGCGGCGCAAATGTCCGCGACGCAAAAGTCGGCTAACCTTGTTTTTTGCGCATTTTGTGGGTATTAAATAATGAATCTTATAAATTTAGATTTGCATTTTTATTTTTAATAGTTATCTTCACTTTTGGGAATTGCCACATTTGCGCCTGCAAATTTGCGCCTCTAACATTTGTGCCTGGAACATTTGCGCCTCCATTTTTGCTCCGTCACTTTTGCTCCTACATTTTTGCGCCTCCCACATTTGCGCAGCCAGCATTTTTAGCTTAACTTTTCTAAACTTGAAAATTATCTAAAATAGTAATGACGAAACAACACTGTGGAGGCGCAAATATGGAGGCGCAAATGTTGGGGGCGCAAATGTACAGGCGCAAGTGTGGAGGCGCAAATATGGAGACGCAAATGTGGTGGCGCAAATATTGGAGGCGCAAAAATGGAGGCGCAAAAATTAGAGGCGAGAATGGGAACTTACCCACTTTTGCATGCATTTTGAACTAAATTCAACTTTTTTAAATTTTTTTTTTCAAAAAAACTATTGACTATTAAATAATCCTTTTCTACATTCCTAGAAGCCATCAACAAAAGTTTTTATTTTATCAAATTGCTGTTTTTACTAAGTGCTAAGGATGCGAGTATGTCAAAAAAATCAAGATTGTTTTGCCTTAATGGATATAAAAATCATAAATTTTATTTTTATTTGAATAAACATTTTTAGTGCAAATTTCATCTGTCTTTCGACCAAAATGTTTCGAGGTTTTTCCAAAAAGAAAATACAGAATGAATATTTCTATCATCAAAGTTGAAAATGGTTATAAACAGGGCTCCTAGATTGAAATTTTCAAAAGCATATTTCGTATGAAAAAAGCCTCATTTTTACATTTTTTAATAAAGACGTTTAAAATGTTCAAAAGTCTTATTTATTTTCAATTTATTGTTAGAAAAAAATAAGCATTATGTGAAATTTTAAGCATGAAAATCGAAGTAGATTTTTTTGCGGGTTTTTCCAAAAAATAAAAAGTGCAAAAATTAAAGTTAAGTGCTTGGGGCGCAAATGTTGGAGCGCAAAAGTGGAGGCGCAAATGTTCCAGGCGCAAATGTGGCAGTTCTATAAAATAGACACGATAAAAATTTTGCCAATTATAACGGCGCTAAATAAATAAAGTTTAAATGTGATTTAAAATTAAAAATGCGAATAATAAACTAATTCATAAAAAATATTCCATACATGATATTTATTTAAAAAGAAATTGAATAATATAGTAAAATGAAAAAAAGTAAAATAATAAATATAATCGATTTTTATCACACTAGTAAAAAAGTAAAGTCAAGTATATCGAATTAGATACGCATAAACAATTTTAATCACATAATGAAACTAAAAATTAAACAATTAAACTAATTATAATAAAAAATATTAAAAAGATGCAAAACAAAGATTATCTTTAAATATAAAAGATATTTACATTAAATTTAGTAAAATTGAAAATAAATCATATAACAAAAAATGTAAGTTATAAATATTGTAAAATAAATAATATTCCTAAAATCCATTCTTAGAGTAATATGGTGATTTAATGCTTTAAATATAAAAAAAATATATAAAAAATTTAGAAAATGATCTTCGATTCTCTATGGAAATGAGCCACTTCCGCCGGGAATTCGAGAAAGAGATGAGCTCTTGAGCGATTAATAATTTCTTAAGCGGTGTTATCTTGTATAATATTTTTAATAAAAAAACTGTTTAAAAAATTTTGAATGTAAAAAAGTTTTAAAAGCAATTTATTTAAAACATTAATATACATAAACTTAAAACTTTAATAATAAATAATGGAGTCAAATAATTTTTTGAAATTGATTCAGAAAAATTATTTTACACACCTTTGGTTTAAATTTAAAAATTTTTTCGTCAAAATGAAGCAAAATAATTTTTTTTTTCGATTTAAGTGATAATTAAATATTATTCTAAAAAGAATTTACCTGAAAGACTGTATTATGATTAAACTTAACAACTTAAAACATTACGAAAAAATACTGGTTTGAATGTAAAACCTTTACAAAGATAGGTCATGGATATAGAGAGTTTCTTAAGATTATGTAATTGCTTGAAATGAAAATTATTTGAATATTGTGGTAAAAAATTTTGAATTTTTACTGAAAATTCTGAAATAGGAACATTTATGCACAAAAACACCGAAATAGACAAAATTATTTTGGCATTTGCCTAAAAAAGGATGATCTAGCAATTATCAGCAGGAAGAAGAAGAAAGTAAGAAAAAATTGATTGTCAGCACATGTTTAATATATTTACTAACTTATAAATATTAAATCATCATCAAGACTCAAAAAAAATAGAAATAATATAGTATTATTATTGTCACAAAGTATATAAAAAAAAATTTTAGAATTAATTTACAGCTTCTAAATACTCGACGATTTGCTTATAAATTTAATAATAATTATATCTTTATTTAACCATATATACAAAAAAAAATAGTATGTATTTCTGAAGAATCACGGAGAAGTCGGCAAACATCACGAAAAATTTTTTTATGAAAATCACTTATTTAAACAATAAAAATATTTAAAGCTTTTTATAATTAATTTTAAAAAATACAACAAATTATTAAATAATATTAAAAAATAAACAATAAATTAAAAACATATTAAACGAAATAATAAAATTTTTATACAAAAAAGTTAACTTAATTCATCATTTATTTATAAGGATCTATCCAAACAAATTCTTTACATTTTTGCAAAATAATTTTATTAGTTAATAAAACATAGTACGTTAATTTAAAAGATACACCAAAACAAATCTTAATTTTAAAAATATCATTAATTACATGAAGATTTTACACGCGAATAAACCAAAAATAATAAAAATTTAAACAATAAATAGCAAACTATTTTTAACTAATTAACAATATTTATTAAAATTATTAAATAAATAAAAGAGGCATAGGTAATTAATAGAGCTCGCATTTTGAGGCATATGCTTTAACTCATGCTAATTCGAAAAAAGCTATTTTTAATAAGTATTTAATGCTTAATATTCAAATCATAATATTCAAAATTATATAAACTTTAGTTATTAAATAAACTGATTATATAATTATTTATAGGTAATCTAAATTAATCAGATAATATACAAATTAACTAATTAAATGAAGACCTTTAAGAATCGACTACTTAAACTTTGAATGAATATAATTGGTTTAATTTGTTTTTTTTATTTAAAATGAATAAGGAAAATATAATTTAATAAAATGTTATTATCTGCTGATGAAAAATTATCATTAATATTATTTTTTAAAAATAAATGTAATAAACTAATAAAAAACTTATTTTAAATTAATTATATTTTATTTTCAAGTGTTTTTGATAGTGAATTTAAATGGTATTAGTAGTAGTTTCGCATTCAATAAAAATGCTCACCAATTTTTTAATCGAAGATTGCATCTATTTATAATAAACCCTCCAATTGAATAATAGAAGAATAAGAATTATGCCTTAATTTATTCATTTTAAATTTATTTTTTTCAACAAAATCACAAAAATTTTTTTAAATCCTATCGAATTTCATTACATCTTTATTATTTATATCTGTTATTTTTAATTATTTAATAAAAGATTTCACAGTTTTAATATTAGCGAATCCTAAAGATTTGACTTGCGTATTTTTTTAATTATTTCCATTGTTTAATATTATCATTATAATTTCAAAGATTAATGTCATTTTCTGTTAAATTAATACTAATGTATTCATTAATTATATGTTAAACATTAAAATTTTATTTACTTGATTTAAGTTTAATTATTAATTATGTCCCATTCTCATTTATATAATTAAAAGATTAGCCAATATAATTTTAATGGATTTTTTTTAGAAATTAAATATTATCTATAGTATTATGTCGCAAAAAGCCATATGGTGAATGAGTGATAAAATTTGTCAGGATATTAAAATTTTGAATACCTTAATTATACAAAGTATATTGAGCCTCAGTCATATTCTCTACAGGAAGACAGACGTATTTCGTTCTGCTATTTTTTCTATTTTTAATTAAATTCATTTTATTATTTTTATAATATTTATTAAATATAATTACTAGGGCTTCCTTTTTTAGGCGCAAAAAATCGCGAAATAGGCAACTAAAAAGGCATAAAAAAATCACAAAATAGGCATTAAATAGGCACAAAAACCCTAAAATAGGCACAAAAATAGGCAAAAATATTTTTTTTTATTAACGCTTTTTTGTTATTAAAACACGTAAAAACTTAAGTATTTCAATTGTAATGAAATTATTAAATAAGGACAAAATTTTAATCCAAAAATTTTTATTAAGAAAAATATATATATTAAATTTTGGGATCCTTTTTTAGCGGAAAACTCTTTTTCGTGCTTATCTTTGCGTATCAAGTGCGCAAAATTTTAGGCATTTGCCTAAAAAAGGAAGTTCTAATAATTACTAATTGGTTTTATTCAAAATATAATATGGAAATTCATAAGAAAGTTTATTTTTAATTATAGTTATTTACCGTTTTAATTAATTAATTTTTTATTTATCTTGTTTTGATTTAAAAAAAATTAATATATTTGTATATTTAAGTTCTCAGTGTTCAAAACATAAAGCACGTTTTATTCTTTAATTTCCAAAGTCCAAGATCGGCTTTGACAGGTTGTTTGCAACCTCTGGGCAAAAATACTGATACGTTATTGATATTTATTAAAAAATATTTTATAGTACATATATATTTTCAATACATAATTGTAGTTTTTAACTTTTGCAATTCAATGCAAAACAAAGTTTTTTGTTAGTTTATATTGTTTTTTTTGTATTTTAATTAATTTACAATCTTTGTCTAGGTTATCAAGTAAATTTTTGGTTTTGTGAATTCATTTTTTAATTAAATAATTATTATTTTTATTCATGTTAATGTTTTTGTTAATTTTTATTTGCATTTTATTTTCTTACATTTAATTCGTTTTATGAAATGTATTCATTTAATATAAATTGATGAAATAGAAAATATATTTCGCCTAAAAACAATTACATTTAATTTTTAAAAAGTTGTTTTTTGTTTTTTTACTGCCATATATTATATTCCCAATAAAATATTATAGAATATATGTATTTATATTTTAATAATCTTAGTATAATAAATGAAACTAAAATGAATTAATTTTATTTTTTTAAATTTTTGTTTTATTGTTTTGGTACTTTATTATCATTTTCTTCAAGATTTTAATTTTAAATCTTTTTTGTGGATATTATTTAATTTATGGAATTTAAGCGCAGACGGAATTTAATATAGATCTTATTTTAATATGCCAACCAAAATGATCTTTTTTGTTAAATTTTTTTTTAATTTATGTTTTTTTCTTGTTGACTTCCTCTTAGTATAAAAGAAATTTAAGAATTTATTTAATATTAAATATATGCTGATAAACTTTTTTTTCAGTCATAATTAAAACTTAAATTATTTATTTTTTATTCTCATTTAACATTTAATTTTGTCAATTTAACATATCATTGGTTATTTTCTTTTGACTAAAATATAACTTATCTTATATTAAAATAAATATAAAAATTTATCAAATACATCAAACACTTGAGAGTTATTAGAAATTTATGAATTATTTTTTTCAGAAAAAAGATAAACAAAGAAAAAAATTTTTAAAACAAAACAGAATCAAAATATAAATAAATTATAAAAATATGATGAAAAGAACGCATGGAACATTCCAATAAAGCTAAATTAATGGATTAAATATATAGATGATAAAATAATAAAAAGAAATAACATTAAAGGGAATATATATTTAAATAAATAAATATTTAACACATAAATAGTAAAAAAAAAAGTAGCAAAATAAGTACAATATTGTAAAGAGAAAGATTTTTTATTTTGTGACTATAGATGATCATTAATTTTTTTGTACGTTTGCTAAACAATAATTAAAGTTTTAATTTACAAAATTATTTGAAAATTAAATAACATGAATAACATAATGATTATGGAAAAACCATGTTTTCTCTTTGATAAATTTTTTTATTAATAATAAAAATACTGAATTAAAAACTTTATATTTAGAATGGGGGTCTGCGTCAATCAAAGTTGAAGGAAAAGAAAATGTTTAAAAAATAACTCTTAAAATGCCTTTGTGGAGTGATAAAATCAAGACAACTCCATCGAATGAAAATTTTGTGAAAAATAAGAAATACAATAATTTGCTTTATAATATTTAGCTCTAATTCGTTTATTAACTTTTATTTAAACATGCTAAAAAAATATAAATTTTAAATTTTCATTCTTCTCTTTGTTTATTTATCTATATTTGTCAAAACAATTAAAATATTTTCAAGAGCAAATTTGCAAAAAATCGTGTGCTGTTCTATTGTCTCTGCGTGATTTCATGTTAGAAAAATATAAACCAAACTACATTTTTTCAAATTTAGTTTCTCTTAAATAATCTGAAATTATTATTTTGTATAATTTACATTTATTTTTTAATTTTCTTATAAATGTTTTTAAGTCAATTTAAATTTATAATGAAATCAGAGTTATTTTTATTTTATTAATTAGTACCAAGTGCCGTCTTGAGATTGTGATGATAACTTGGCAGTGTGTTATGGCAAACTTTGGCCGGTTATGAATTTTATAGATATATATCGCATTTATGAAAAGGATCATTTTTCGTTATATCTAAATTCTTTTGTTATTTTTAAAAAAATAAATTGTTCATCAATTTAATTTGAATGAGATGCCTCGAAGACCAAATTGAAGGCCTTTTTATGTTAATGTGTTCTTTTATATTCAAATATGATAATTATTTTCTGTTTGGTGTTTTCACGTTTAGAAAAATATAATAATTTTTATATTTTTGCATCGCAATTACATATAAAAAATTAGTCAAAGATTGCAAAATTTAAATTTGTAGACATGGCAGTATGAAAATTATTTACATTTAACATTTTTTTTGTTTTTTTTTAAATTATTATTTGCAGTATATAATTAGGTATTTACAATAAAATAACTATTTTGTTTTTTTACTTTCATCATAAAATATATTTAATAAATATAATTGAATATTTAATTATTTATTTAATTTTTATAGTATTTTTTTTCATTTGTTTTCTATTTCATTGCCATTTTTTATGCATTTCTATATCTAATATTAGAACGTTTATTTTTTAGTTGAAGTTTTATTTTATATTATTCTTGTTACTAATTTTTGATATTCGTCACGTGGAAAATTATATTTCTCATTGCGAGTCTTTTATTAGATATTGTTTTATTAAGTTTTTTCTTATTTTTTCACTTTTATCTTCGCAATGGATATGTATTAGATTAAGAGCATTTTTGATTATTTTTCAATTATTTTGAAATATTTCTTAAAAACGCCACTATGGGCGTTTCTTAAATCCGCCAAGTGGTAGAAAAACAAAAAATGTAATACCTATAAACTAATAACTTGGCTTAAATTGAATCAAATTAATAATTCTTGGTATCATTAAATAGCTACTATAGTTGTTCTCTATCAGAATATTAATTTAGAAAATTTTATAAAAAATTTAAAAAATTATAGTCACAAAATATAAAAAATCTTGAGTCAAAATTTTTTGGCCATAACTTTTTTGAAACTCAATGAAATTTTTTGAAACTTTAAAGAAAAGTAGAGAATTTTGATGTCTATCGAATAAATTAATTTTGGCTCAATTGCATTTTAAGGACTTAAATATTTATAAATAAATATGCATGACCATGGCAAAAAAATATAGCATGTTCAATGCTTTATAACTTTTTTTCAGAATTTTCTAAATTAAACCAGAATTATTAATGGTTGAATTAAGCCAAGTTATGAATTTATATATCTTACATTTTTTGTTTTTCTACCCCTTGGCGGATTTAAGAAACGCCCTGGCGTAAACGCCCATAGTGGCGGTTTTTAAGAAACCACCTAGCACCGCACACATCCGTTATACTTAGGGTGGAACATAAGTTTGATACCCGTTTTTTTTGGAATTAAAAAATTCTCAATGCTGAGATTCACTTTTCTCTATTTTTTATTTTGTAGATTGATATTTTCTCTTTCATAATGACTTATTTTTATCTTTTTATCTTTTCACAAAAAAATTTTATGAATTAATTAGTCCCAAGAAAGCCGATTTTTGTGTCAAAATTTTCTGCTGGAGAAATTTTGAGTTTTCATAAAAAACCAAACATTTTAACAAAAATTCTCAAATTTTGCAAAAACATTGTCCTAACTATATTCTCTCAAAATAACTTTTCATTAGACTTTTTGTTTGCATTTTCAATGAAATATGCATTCTCAAACTGACCAAGGTTCAAAATGCCTAAAATTAGTTTTTGGGTTATAATTTTGTTTAAATGAAATCAAAATGGGGGAAAAAGAGTTGAAATGATAGAGAACATAACAATCTACAAAATAAAAAGAAAGTAAATGAATTTAACCTAAATGAAGTAGTTATAAGAATATTAAATTAAACATAGTAAATATTGTTCTTAAATATAGTATTGGAAAGTTTCAACGAAAAGTGACTAGCGTAGTAAACATATAAAATTAATATTAATACAAGAAAAAATGATAAACGATGATATTTGGATTAGCTTTTGACTAATAAATTAATTATTTACTGATAGGTGAAAAATTTGATTCGAAGTGGACACAGTATACGAGAATTAGAATGAATGATTCGGTAAATTTGACGGATCTAATTAATAAGACGTTTATCAGCAAGGTAGATTCCTACTAATTTATTTATTTGTAATTATTACCTAAAAACAATTTATTTTATTTAATGCTATTACTCTACAGTTATCTACGATAAAATAATAATAAACCTTCTAATATTAGTTTCAGAAATTCTTTTATAAAATAATTTCTAGAATAATTGTAATTCTTTAAATTATTTAATATATTTTGAAACCTTATATTACGAAAGACGTATTTAGTAAGAACATTATATTTTTAAAAAAATTAAATTTTTTTATTTCAATGATTTATAAAACAGATTTTATTATTTGTGATACTTATTGTATTTGCGCATTATAAATAATGAAATTATAAATTTAGACATTCATATTTATTTTCAATAGTTATCTTCACTTTTGCATGCATTTTAAACCAACTTTCAACTTATTTTTATGTTAATTTTCTTTCTTTTATTAGACAATATTTTTTGTTTAAGTTTTAAAGGCTTCAAATAAAATTTGATTAAAAATTATTTCACTTTTAATTAATATAAGAAAAAACAAAAAAAGTAAGATTTACTGTTAGAATAAAATTATGAATTGTCAATTGTTAAAAAAATTAAAATGAATGAAATCCTGTAAAAAAAGGCTGAAGAATTATGCGTATGCCAAGTAATGTTTTTTGATAAGGATTTAAGAATTTAATTTTTACGCAATAAAATAAATACGATGAAAATTTTGCCAATTTTTAACTGTGCACTAAAATAAAAAAAGTGATTTAAAATTAAAAAAGTGCGAATAATAAACTAATTCGGAAAAAATATTGTGTAAACTTCCGCCTACCCAAAATATCTAAAAAAAATTGAATAATAATTATTTAAAAGACTATGAAATATTTATATTAAAATGGAGAAATCGAAAAATAATCTTTTTATTAAAATAACAAAAACGGAATACTTCTTTTAACTAATCGATAAATTAATGGCCAATTTTATGGCCATTTCATTGCCTTTCCTGAGATGAAAAAAGGACAATGTAATTCAGTAGAGAGAGGCTATTGAGAAAATTTTTTGTACGTTTTATTCATCAACGCGACGAATACTAAATTTCATTTTCACGATTATATTCCATTTTGGGTTTACAGACCACCTTAAGGAATAGTCTGATCGAGTTGATTAAAAGACTTTTTAAGAATTATTTTATTTTTAATAGCATTTTGAATAAGTTTTTACCACAAAATAAGTGTCAATCACAACAAAATAAATGTGTAAATGTCAAATAAAACAAAAAATAGACATAAATGAAACAAATCACAGGAAAATATGCATTTTGCTTAATTATTCATTTTGCTATTTCTCGGAATTTTTTGGGATCATTTATTTCCATAATATTTTTCGGTAATAAATTCCATGAATTAATAACCCTATTAAAAAAATTATTTTTTGTTTTTGTAATATATACCGTATTTGCTCTAATTATCCCCCAATCTCCATTAATCCCCCAATCTCCAATTATCCCCCAGTCTAGGAGTGGTTTGAAAAATAATCCCCCAGTCTCCATTTATCCCACAGGGGGATAAATAGAATTTTCAGAAAATTATATGCCGTCAATTTTTTCAAAAAAACAAACAAAATCGACAGTAAAAGTGCAACAAATGCCAAAATAGTAGTGGCAAAGATAGTGGCGAAAAGTCCAAAATGATGATAATGACATAATTTTCAGCAAAAAATTAAACAATTTTTTTTTTATTCACTGGGTGCTGTTGCAAATGAGGTTACATTTCCTTCTAATATTTTAGAAAATATTGACATTTTTTAAATCCAAAATTTTGGTCAAGAAAAAAATGACGGATGAATTTTTGAAAAGGTTTTCCAATTTTTAATGGTGTATTTTAAAAAAAAAATTTTAGGTCAATCTTAGGGGTGTATTTTTGAAATTTTTTAGGTCGATTCTTAGGGGAAACCCTCGTTTGGCGCCGCTCGTTTCGGCGCCAGCCCAGTTTTTGTACTATAACTTTTTTATTTATCAACCAAATCTAACATTGTTAGTATCATTCGAAAGCCCTAAGTGTTCTCTATTAGCTTCCAATAATTTTGAAAAAAATAGTTAGTTATAAAAAAGTTATAGCCAAAAAAGTTGGAAAATCTGGTTTTTTAAATTCTTCTGACCATAACTTTTTTTAAACCTAATTGCAGGTTAATAGAGAACACTTAAGGCTTTCGAATGATACAATATTAGATTTAGTTGATAACGAAAAAAGTTATAGTCCAAAAAGTGGGCTGGCGCCGAAACGAGGTGGACCCATTCTTAGGGGTGTATTTTTTTCTTGCATTTTGATGAGAAATTTTTCAAAAAATGTCGGAATACTGAAAAATAGGTGGCAAAATGCTAAAATAGTGGCAAAAAAACGTGGCAACTTCTAAAATGTTTTTTATAGTGGCAAGCTCCAAAATAATGATTCCTACTGATGAAAAGTGGCGCTAAAACAAAATTTTTTGAAAAAGAATGTGTTTTTTGTGCATTATAGATAGTTAACAAACTAGAAAAAACAGAATTTCTTTTAAAAAATGCAATAAAAAATGATTTTTCTTTGACTCGATGACATTTTTTGGCGACATGTTCAAAAATTTCAAAAATTTTACACAAAATAATAATCCCCCCTTCTCCATTTATCCCCCAATCTCTAATTATCCCCCCCTTTCTGAAGAGGTTGAAAAATAATCCCCCTAGCCCGTTTAGCAACAGCAAAAAAGTTAGATGGTTTAAGATGTGTATGTTTTTTCATAATTTTAAAAGTAATATCATTAATTTTATGCCTAATTTCCAATGTCTTAATTCCGCAAATGTTTAACCTTTCTTCGTACGGCATGGGAGTAAGCCCACATTTTTTGAAGGCTTTCTTGTAAAAATTTTTGGACTGCTTCAATTTTCAGATATTTTCTTTTTTTAATGGTTCCAAATTTCTGAGGCATATTCTAACTGTGGTCAGTAGTTCCGCTCGTCGAATTAAATATTTAAAATAAACTCTTTAGTAAAAAATTCTCCCGATTAGTTCTTGGCAAATTTAGTCAAACTCTATTAATGGCATATTATTTTGTTTATATATATTTATAATATTATTAGATAAAGAATAAAATGCCAAAATCTTCTCAGATTCAAAGATTTTAAAATTTATTTTGAATTTTAAAATTTTACAGTTCAAAAATCTAAATAGGGAAGGCTGCCATTGCCGAAGGTTATTTTTTTAGATTATTTTTTAAATAGCTCAATAAAATGAATTATTATCCGGTTGTAAAAAATATTTTAAACGTTTAAAAAAAATAATCAATAGTCCCTTTAGAAATTTATAGCTTTTGAAATTTCTTGAAATTTGATATTTAACCCCACTTATCGGAAAATGCTTTATTACAAGTAAAATTTATGATATTCTCAATATAACAATTTATTTATATTATTGCTTTAAAATTGGTCAGAATTAATAATTTAAAGTTTATTTAAATTAATCGAAGATGCCTCTCTTTATTGTTCGGCTAAATACTATCATTTTTCTATTTGTTAAAAATTATTTTTACCATTCCTTCGGTGTTTAAAAGTCAGTTTTAAAACAAATCTTAATTAATTAGAAGCTAAATACCTATCGTATGATGAAATTTTTGGTCACACAAAGGCAAGAACTAAAAAAGTAAATTATGAAAATCAAAAAATGCATACTTATGGGAAAATAAATAAAGCAAAAAAAATAAAACAAAAAAGACAGGAAAACATCTTTAATGTTATTTTCATAGATTATAATTAAGTTTTGGAACAAATCGAGATGAAACAAATTTTAATGGTACGTGATTAAATATAAACAAATAAAAATCCTGATTATAAAAATTTAAATGAATGAATAACTTTATTTTATTATTACAATGCCATTTGAATAAATTTTAATAATCATCTTAGTATATGAAATAATTTCTAATTACGATATTTAATTAATTTTAATTGATATGCCTAAAAGAAAAGTAATTTTGTTTATTGAAATTACATTAATTGCGATAACCAGAAAACAATCAAAAATCAAAAATAAAACAGAACATCATATAAAATTTACAAATAAATGAAAGCATTAAGAATTAAATGAATATATAAAAAATAGCGAAAATAAAAATTATATTTTTTGCGGAATCTGTTTAAATAAATTTTTAAATCTTCAATATTCAATTAATTTTAATCGAAGTGCTCTTAAACGAAATAATATTTTTTATTTAAATAAAAAATAATAATAATACAAAATGAAAATATAAATAAGAATAGAAGAATAAATAAAAATTAATAAATTCATCTAATAGAAAATGAATAATTAATCATAAATTAAAAAGCCAAACTGTATCACAAGTATAAATATGAGCTAAAAAAATTAAAAATTGAAAAAAAAAATTAATTTATTTATCAGTTAATATGTGATAAAAATATTTAAGAATAGTAGAAAATTAAATAATTAAATCTTGAAGAACATTTAACATGCCATAAAATGATGTCGGCAAGGTAAGTAAAGTCCATATAAATCCAAGATTTAATTAAAAAATTATTCAACATTCAAAAAAGAAAAATAAATAAGCAAAACATTAATTAATAAGATTTCGAAAAAACAAAATAAATGTGATAAAAACCATTAATATGAATGAACAATTTCGTTCAGAAAATTGAATTCAAAAAATTTAAAAAATAAATAAAATTAGCTTTAACATAATTTTTGAAAAGGTTTTATTTATTAAAAAGGAAAAATAGTTTAGATAAATGTAATTGATTATTTTAAATTTTTGATTATTTAATGTTATCCATGTTTATCTTAGTCAGTTTTTTCGATTAGTTATTTTGAGAAAATATAATAAATTTAATTAGAAATTTACATGCCAAAAGGCCAATCTCATTTGACAGGAAAGAAGAGCGTGACACGAGAAAAAGAAAACCCTTATTTTGCCGGGCACTCAATTGCAATTAAAAAATAATAACAGCTTATTTTGATAAACAAAATAATAAACTATAATGACATGAAACATTACTTAAAAAATATAAAATCACATTATTTTTTAATAATCATTAGAAATAAATATTTAAGTTTTTTTATTTGATAAGTAAAATGTTTCAACTGCTGCTTAATATTTGAAATTTATATATTATATGAAGTTAACCGTGACGAAATAGCGCAGAAAAAGTAAAATTCCGTAATTTTTTATTTTAGTCAATTAGAATTATTCGCTATTTTCCCTTTTATTATTCCCTAGCTAAATAGAAAAATAAAGGATTATTTCATTTTTAATTCAGTCAACAATTTTTGAAAAAAAGCTCGGGCTCTTCGGACGTCCGGTTTAAAATTACTATTTCAATCACAATTATGTTCTAGCAGGTGTCTTTTAATTTTTGGCTTTGATAAAATTTTTAAAATTTCTTTACACACAAAAAATATTCGCAATTTTAAAATAAATTTTTAGGCGCCAGTTGCATATCACTAGATTTAAAAAATGAAAAGAATTAGATTTTAAAAATATAAAAAATTTTTATATTTAAGTTGTAAATATTTTTCTTGAATTTTAAAAATAAAACATTGGAAATTTATATTGAGGAAAATAAATCCATTAAAGAAAAGTAATTACCATAATATTATGTTAATAGTTAGTTAAACATTTTGCTTTTTTATAATATTACAAAAGTTATCAAAAATTTTCATATTATATAATCTGATTAACAGCTAAATTCCATAACCGAATTAATGAGCAAAAGTGGGCGCAATTCGATTTTAAGCAATTGAGCAAGTAAATAGAATGCAAAAGTAAATTAAGTCCTTTCAATTGAATAAAACCAAAAACTATTAAATAAGGACAAAAGATTATAATATTACAAAAATAAAAAAGAAATAAGTAGCAAAAAGGTGAATACTTTTGTAATAATGATAAAACAACATTAAATTTCAAGATAAATGAAGAATAAAAATTTAATTTCACATCTACCGCAATAATATTAAAAAAGCAACTAGACGGCTCTGAGGGCATGCGTGCCGAGTTTAGAGTGCCGAGCCTAGCCGTTTATAAACGGTGAACCGTCACGGTGTAGACCGTCGCGGTTGTTAGTACAGTAGCAGTTAATGGTGCGTGGCTGGCTGTTCGTGCAGCAGCAGCTACAGGAACATGCGTGGCATTCGCGTTTAATTTATTTAAAAAATGATATTTAATTTTAAAAAATAATAATAAAAAAAGCAATTTTTTCTCGCTGGGTGTTTGAATGGGGGGGGGCTGCCGCCCCCCCCCCCCCCCCCTCCGCTCGCCGCGTGCGCCGCCCGTACCATGCTGGAAGTGATATACGAAATGACTTTGAAATAAGCAACAAAAGATTAAATTAAAAGCCTAAATAAATGAAAGATTTATAGGAATAAAAAACGAATTGTTATGAATTTTATTTTTTTTTTTGATTACCTCGCGTTTTCTAGCTTAAAATAAGGTTATTTTTTCTTTTGCTACAATTATTGGGTAGATTAATCATTAATTGATGGACCTCAATATTAAGTATATATTCAACAAAAAATTTTCGGAATTATTCTTAAGTAGTATTTCAAAAGATAAAAATTATTATTTTTTTTCGAATGTAAACATATATGAATTCATAGTCGCTAGAATATAAACTGCATGTTTTTTCTATGAAGCCAAATTTTATTTTAAATAATAATGAAATAGGTTAATATTTATTTTTTTGAATTATGAATTTTTATTAATTATGATAAAAGTTTTAATTTTAAATTTTATTATTTCCTTTCCTTAGGAGATAAATTATAACATTTTTAAGCCCTGAAAAGCAGAAATGCTGCGGTACACAAATTTCAGGTATTTGTTAACTTATCAGTTTGTTTGAAGTTAAAATTTTTGTTTTAAATTTTATTTTCTCTTTGAGATGTAATGCATTGTGCCGTGTTTGTTTATAGGAACGAAAAGCATTTGAACAAGTAATTTTCTTTCATCATATTTTTGGGTCATGAATTTCTTTTCTCAAATAATCATCGCTAATGATAATTCTCGTAAAAGATTAACACAAAATTACTTGCTATTCAATCACCTAATTTGATTTTAAAAATTATTGGATTTACTTCTCGCTAATATTTAAAGATATTTTTTGATAATTTTTATTATTTTTAATTTATAAATGCATGTTTCCAATTAGATTTTACAAAAAAATTTTTCTTGTTTTCAGAAAGACCTTTGATCCAATAGTTAAATATTTATACTGATTTATTTATTCATATGAAACCTAAATAATTTTATTAATATTAACTAAATTTTGCCTACATTTATTTTTATACTAAGAAATGATATTCTTTTTTGGGTCATACATTATTTATTTTAATGAAATTTTATTGAAATAAGTGTACATGTCTTATTAAAGAAAAATATAAAAAATCTTTTAAATTTATTTATTTTCTAAGACAGAGTATATTTTAATGAATTTATTTATTTATTAGTTCTTAAACAATATTTGCAAATATTTTAGTAAATTTAGTTTTATATTTGTTATATTTTTTTCCCTGAAATTGATTTTGGTCACCATTTGAATATTTCCCATATGTACATATTCATAAAAATAAAAATTATAGTTTCTTCCATTTGCATTAATTTCAATTGTCATTTAGTTTTGCTTTTCCTCGAAATGCTATGAATTTAAATATTAATATTTGTCTTTTTTTATTCTAAATTTATTATGAATTAAATAAACTTTATTTTACTTTTAATTATTAAGTTTTCTCAAACTTAAATAAAAAAAATTTCAGCTCAGTATTTTTTTAGCTAGAATTTAATTTGTTACCATAAAATTATTTTACAGATTTAGCTTTTATTTCGTTTTTCTTTTATTTTGCTTTAATTAAATTCTACAAATTTTTTTATTCTATAGTTTTAATAATTAATAAATATATATGAATTATATAAGTCAAACCGGCAGTGAAGCAGAGAATTTTTTCTGGTAAATAAATAATAAATGTTATTTATCATTCTAATACATTTTATTTTTATAAATTTCATAACAGAAAAATCTGCAAATGTTGTTAATTGATTAAATTTGTGGGTTTTTCCCAAATTTCCCGGCAATCTGAAAACCTGAAGGTCCCATAAACCGGTTCATCTAGAAAAATCATCCCGGCCCGGCAGATACAGAAATCTCGGACTCTAATAATTATTAATGAAGCAAGAAATATTATTTTCTATAGATTCTTATAAATTTTTAGTCAAATTCTATTTTAACAAAAATTTTATTAATTTTTGAAATTATCACAAAATTCTTATCAAATATTCTTTCTCCTTAATTCCATAAAAAAATATTCCTTTTGCATATTATATAGATTTTGAATACTAAATTTATTTTCATTAATTATTATATTTAACAAAAAACTTTGATTAAATTTATTCAGAATATTATTTTTTATTATTTAATTTATCTGAATGATCGTTGTGTACCTAGCATATAGACTAATGCATTGGACAATATCTCTTAAATTCGTTTAAAAAGTAATCGTTCTTATTTCGTATTTAAATTAGCAACATTAGCAACATTTTAGTTTTTTATTTTAGCTTGCTTATGTTTAAATTTAATTTATTTATTTTTTTGTAAATTACTCGAGACCGCCTAGAATATTATATTTAATTTCTTACATTTATTTAAAAATTCTTTGATTGTTTTGTCTCTTAAAATTTTAGGATATTCCTTCATGATTTTTTAAAATATTTAAATGTTCTGGAAATTAAATATTTTTTTAATGAATGCTTTTTTTTGATTGTTTTTGCTATTTTTATTTTTATTTGCATGTTATCGAATTCAGTTTTTACAAACTTTTTTTTTTGTTTTATGAACAAGTAAACTCAATAAATATTTAGAAAATTAATTTTATTTCTTATTTTAATGATTTAAAAAAGGCATTTTAGGAATAATTTTTAAATTTAAATTATGGCTTAATAATTTTTGATGTATTTTTTGGTTCATTTAAATTCAATAATCGCATGCGCCGAACAAAGCATCAATCTCAAGTTTTATTACATTAAGGGAGTAAATAATTAATTTTTTCTTTTAAAAGATAAATTTTTATGCTTTAGAAATATATTCTCATGGTGAACAATGTATGTTCTGTTTTTATGATCTTAATATTTTTTTCCATGTTCTTTTTTATGATCTTAATTTTTTTTTTCCATTTCAATATTTTTTCTCGATGATGAAAGGTCCTATTGAGCGATTAGTAGTCTCATTAATATAACTGTAAATTTTTGTCCTATTTGTATATTATTAACTCTGATTTATGCAATATTTTTT